>VDFB02016404.1:0-33274 GCA_007258455.2 Sequoia sempervirens | reverse complement strand
AGTTACTTGAGGTGATAATTTGTTATTTTCCACAGTTTCTTTCCATTAAAGTGCATAATGAAGCTGTGTTTCATAGTGCTTTAGTTGGACTATCACTATCACTTTGTGCTTGATGTGTCAGTGCATGTATGTATGTATGTATGCATGTCTCTATGTACATATGCATTTATCTATGTGCATATCTATGTAAACATTTGTAGATGCATATATGCATGTATGCATATGTCTCTCGATATATCTATGCATATATGTATTTATGCATATATGTATGTGTGTATAGATGCATCTATGTGTATATGCATGCAAGCATATATGTTTACGTCCATACATGCATTTATGTGTGTCTACATGTATGTATCTGTACATATATATACATATGTATATATATGTGTGTGTATCTGTATGTCTTTTCTAGGAAAGAGTTTACAGTGACAGGGAAAAGGTTGTCATGGTTCCAAAAAGGACACTCGTAGACAAGTTACTTCAGGCAATAAATAGTTATCTTCATTAGTTTTCTTTTATTTTACAGTCCATAGGTAGATTGGGTTTCACAGTGCTCAGCCTACGCTAATCTTCATAGACTAGTTCCTTGGATGAACAATTGTCTTTTGTCCAATGTACAATATGGGAGCTTAACAATAACTTGGTGCTTATGAGTCCTCTAAAGATTACATATCTTCAATTACTGCAGAACTGTTCCATAGTGCAAGCTTTAGAGCCACTGTGTTGTTAGCATCTGGCATAATGGGACCTTTCGAACAATATGTGAACAATGTGTTGAGAAGGCTTTACAAACTGTCAGGCAAGTGCAATTTACAGATATAAGCCTAAACTCCACAATTGCTTTCAGCTTTCTCGCTGTCATTAAAGCATAAAGGAAAGAGGATTTTTTCCAAACTTCTAATTTATGTACTTTTACATGATAATTCACCTTATTAATTTATGAATCAAATTATCTTAATTAATTAATGTTCTTTTCCCTTCTATCATTTCATATCTAATTAATTAGGTAACTACTAAATAGTATTTACATACATAATAATTAAAACAAAGAAATAATTATAACTATTCTTGTGCACATTTGACCCATCAATCAAAGTCAATTAATAAATCTGATTCCACCTATTCACTGATAGTATTGACATGCAATTTCCTTGAGAAGTCTTGAAAAAGAGGATTACTCACACACCAATAAGGATTCTCATTTGTAACGTCCCTATCCAAATCATCTTCATTGAATAAGATGTTGTGGCATACATTAATTGGATGTATCTCATCATCTTTCTTATTAGGATGCCAACAACCTTGGTTTGTATTTCTCCTTGAGTGTATCTAAATGCCATGAGTTATGAATTCTAGTTGCATGTGGCTTGATTGCACAAGTAATAGTAAGTGCTACATAATGGTACAAAATAAACTTATGCAAATGGAAATGAAATGACCCCATTTAGTTAGAAAATCAATATTTATCTGGCTTTCACTATTAAGTGATAGCTGGTCTAGCATTAAACAGTAGCTAGAAATTGTTTTTATCAGAACTTAACGTGCTAGCATAGGTCTGTGTTGTTTTTTGGCTTAGTATTGACAGGTTTCCATGGCCTATTTACACTTCTTCAGACGCTTAAGCAAATATGGCATCTATTCCATTAATTGCTCTTAAAGAGCTTATGCCACCATTGCAATAACAGAATTACACTAGTGCATGCATATGCAAAATATGTTCTATATTATAGGGTACACAAATAACAATAAGTATTTTAAAATTATAAAATGAAATTTGCATTATAAGAAACAAAAGTTCTTACTTAGGTTCTTTCTCGTCGAAATGAATCTACATAAGAATTATGTTTTGTTTTTATGAATAACATAGTATATGTCACTCACTATACTCATTTTTCTAAATTGTCCTTGTAACAAGGATCGGTGCTTTCAACTGTATTTAAACAATCATGCACAAACTGCAACGTGAGGTTAGCATATTAACCTTCTCCTTTTTAAAAAAAAAAAAACAATGCAGAGATTTCCAAATATGCGCTTCTAGGAAGATTTCCCATGGTTGTAGATGAAATAGTATATGTTTTTACAGTTTGCTCACTTCTCAATTTTGTCATTGTACTAGGAAAAATTGCTTGTGCCTATAATAACAACCAGAATTTGTACATTGCTGCAAGTATACTTGATCATTCAATAGCAGATTGCAAGGTCAACTTTCCAAATTGTCTTTCTGCTTTTCTTGAAATGCAATTGAGATTCTTCAATATAATGACTGCATAAAGTTCTTTTTCATGTTTTCATTTTGTCACCTTGTATTCCTCATTTCTTTGAACACAAATGATTTAAAAGGTTGCTTGCACATATAGAAATAGGAAAATGCATTTTCCACAATTGCAATAGTAATTTGTCTTTGAAAAATAGAACAAGTTTTGCTTATGTGTTAACTAGTTATACTTCCTCTATACAATATCCATAGAATAGAATGAACTGCTAGAATGCAATTTTTAAACCCTGTTTGCAGTATCAAATAGCCTATAAAGTCATAAGTCTTTGTTTTATGTCAACTAGTTTTACCTATATGCATTTAAGGCAATTTTGTTCATAAGACTACTTATATCTGTGGCAAGTTGCTATGCACTGTGCAAGTGAACATATGTTTAATCTTCCTGTATTGCAAAAAAAGACCACAAAGTTAATTTCAAAAGCTGACATGGTACATGAGTACAATGAATGATGTACTACGTTACTCATAGACATGACGCAATATTTTTCCATGGTCTTGTTTACATGCAAAATGACATTAACCACAATTTTTTTTTTCTCACATTGCCAATTTCACTGTGTGCTTTAAACCTCTAAAGTAAGAGAAAATTAAGGAAAGAAACTATTTATTGCCTTAAGTAACTTGTTTCTGGTTCTAGACAATGTAACTATAACAAAGTCTGCTCAATCACTATAAACTCTCCTAGAACAAAGACTTGTAGAATAGAAAAACAATTTGCGCAAAGTAATAGTCATGTTTAACAAGTGACTTAAGTCTATAACAAATGAACAAAGCAGCCTGGCTATACATGTCCACCAAGCCATTCCAGTAGTTTCTCATCCACCCACATGCTATTTAATGCATTTACTTTGCATTTATGCACTATGTGCCTGCACCTCTGAGTTTTAATCTCTTTTTTTAATTATTTAATCGATCTATGCCTTCACTTTTGCTCAATGGACCTATGCCTTTGCATTTTCCTCAAATTTTTAAAAATCAAATAATTTTTAAAGCTATTCCCACAAATAAGAAAATCCATAGATCTTCTTTGATCAATCAATGCCTTTACATTTCCCTGATTTTTTTAAAACAGAAATGATTTATGAAACTATTCTCTACATGCCACTTAATTCATGTTTATGTGAATAGCTTTTAAAATCATTTGCTCTTTGAGAAAATTAGTCACTTAGAAGTACATAGAAACAAAGGAATCCAATTACACAAAACATTTAAAGACCATAGACTGAGATTGACAATGTGAGCAAAAAAGATTCTTATCCACCATTTGTTGCATGTAAACAAAGCTACCTGAAAATATTGTTTTGTGTTTGTGGCATTGAAAGTATACATCATGCATTGTACTCATTTATCCAATTTGTCAATGTAACAGGAATAAGTACATACAATCCTGGTGGGGGATAGTGGATGACAAGGTCAGGTTGAAGAATTAATACTATTTTCCCCTTGTGCTTCTAAAAAATTGTTTGTTGTATAATATGTCACATAGGCTTCTGCTACTACTCAAGATCCATTTTCCAACATATATAGAGATTATTATCTTCCAAGATGCTCAACAACATGATTAATACTATATAATGCTATTGAGTAAAAGCACATAGGCAACATAGGATAAAACTATAGATTTTGTAATCTAGATGATAGCGTTTGATACTATTCATACATAACATCTGCTATTCTCAAACACATTAGGATACAAAAGAAACAAAGAAAATGATAGACGTTGACACCTATGAATTGACAAAGCACCCCCAAATATCAAACATTGACTACGCGCTTAAGGGCGAGGGGCTTTGCAGATTAAGTACTTTTGCATACAATGTTGGCGATTGTTTGTTTTACTCATTACAACTACTGCTTAACAATCGCTACACATCAATTCAACTACGAAACGGAGCTATAGATTACTTCTTGAGTTGCCTTAGAAACAAGGACAAAGAAGCAATAAAATCATACAGCTATGAACTAGACCCTGATACTCTATATACATTGCACAAAGTACATGATCCACAAACATATTTCTGCATAATGCAATTATCTGCAAAGCCACAGGCAGATTGCACTGAAAGTGGATTGTGGGGTGACTTATTCTGCATTCACTGGATATCCAAATGGTTGAATATACAAATATGCCTTTGGTCAAGAACAACAGCAAGAAGGTACTTACAATTCAATAGTTCTGATTACACAGAATCAGTCTCTATACTATTTCATGACATGAATTCTTTAAGTGGACACTTCAAACCATTGTTAAAAATTGAAACACAAAACGTAACTTCAAAACAGCCCGTAGGTTCACATGAAATTAAAAAACTGTGCACAAAGTATCCTCGAATATCAAACATTGACAATGCCCTTAGGGCTGAAGGCCTTTGTAGATTAAGCACATTTGCGTACAATGCTGGCGATTGTTTGTTTGACTCGCTTCAAGTACTACTTAACAATCAGTACACCTCAACTCAATTACGAAATGGAGCTATAGATCATTTCCTAACTTGTCTTCAAAATAAGGAAAAAGAAGCAATTAAATCATATAACAATGAACTAAATCCTAATACTTTATATACATTGCACAAAGTACATGACCAAGAAACATACTTCCGCAAAATGCGATTGTCTGCAAGACCATGCACAGACCATAGTGAATGTGGATTGTGGGGTGACTTGTTCTGCATTCACTGGATATCCAAATGGTTGAAAATACAAATAAGCCTCTGGTCATTGACAACATCAAGAAAGTACTTAGATTTCAAGGATTCTGGATATACAGAATCAGTCTCTATATTGTTCCATGATACAAACCCTCTGGCTAGACATTTTGAGCTGCTTCTAAGAATCAAAGCCCAAAATCTAACTCGCCAATGCTCAACAAGCTTACTCCAACTTAAAAAGTTGATCAGAAGTGGTCCACAATACAAAATTACTTACTTGAACAAGACACATGCTTTGCCAAAAAACAAGAAGAATTTGATGCCATTTGTCACAGCAAACAATTTTAAACATAAATCAACAATAAGACTTAATCACCTGAAGAACTTGATTAGAAAAGAAAAACAAAAAGAAAGTATACCTACCAGTCCAAAGAAAAAAAAAACATTGTCACCAATAGAAATTTATAAAACAACAATACAAGATACACCAAAATACCCATGTGCAATTTGCCAAGTGCTCTATTTGAACAAGGATATCAGGACATTCAAAGAAAAACAAAAAGAACTATACTGTAAGCTACTACAATCAGATTCCTTACCATTCACAGATTTCATATGCCATGTATGCTACTTTGCATTGAAACAGTCCACTATTCCAAAGTATGCTACGCCACAGAAAATAAGAACTAATAGACCATTGTGCTATGTGCAAAATTTAACTCATCTAGAAGAACGACTTGTCTCACTTAGAATTGCATTTGCATAGATTTGGGAACTAGGGTTCAAAAGGTCTCAAATAGGCCTAACAAGTTCTATTATAAATGTTCATGTTGACATGAACATTGTACAAAGAGCATTACCACAATCAATTAACAACACACAAACAATTGTTGTTTCGTTGAAAAGGCGCTTACAATACAAAAATGCATTTCAAAAAGGCATGGTGCGCCCAAATGTCATCATGCAAGCTTTGAATCAATTAACAAGGAGACCATTATACAAAATGCACAAAGTACACATAAACCAAGATTGGCAAGAAGTTCTCCAATGCACTCAAGAAAACGAAGACAATAGTCCACAAAATACAAGTGAAACAGAATCAGATAGTGAAATGGAAAATGAAAACCCATCAAAAACATTGATACATGGATTTACTGAGTCTAGAAGTATCCATAACATGGAAGACAAGATTATTGAAATTGCACCTGCAGAGGACAAGTATCCAATTGGAATATTTAAGGACATGTATGTTGAAGAAATGAATTTCCCAACTTTATTCTTTGGCAAACCACGTGATAATGACATTGTAAAAAACTTTACATATCAGAAAATAGTACGCTGGGAGCTCTTACAGTCACAAAGACAATTTGCATATCATACAACAAACATTTTTTTCAAAGCTATAAAGGTACTAATACAACAAGTACTGTCTACAATGACAATAAGAATCCGCAAGGGCCAGTTAAAAGGGCAAAAGCTATTTGCGAAAGACGTTAAACACAAACCAAACCTAGAAAAAATTCTAAAATCAGATATTGGATATGTTGATTTCAAAAGAATAAGAATCTCTCCAGACTATTCACAACAACTTAAGAAAAATGTATTTGCTATGATTAGACAACTAGGACCACCGACATTTTTCATCACTTTCACTAGTGCTGAGCAAAATTGGGATCCACTAATTCAAACATTACAAGAGCTGCACAATCTACACCAATCAGCACAAAACCATCAAGAATCTAATGACCCAACACACATTGACAAATTTGAACTAATCAAGAAAGATCCTATCACTTGTGCACGTTACTATAAACATAGAATCAATGCAATTAAAAAATTGATACTTACAGATGACTCTTTCTTTGGTAATGTCATTGATTACTTCTCAGTCACTGAGTTCCAAAATCGAGGAAATGAACATGATCATTTCCTCATATGGGTTAAAAATGCACCAATCTACACAGAAAATAACAACACGGACATCATAGCTTTTGTTGATAAGTATATTACTTGTGATACCGAAAATTTGGAACCTACTTTGGCAATGTTACACAAACATCGTCATACAAAGAAATGCAAAAGATCAAGAAAACGACTTTGTAGATACAATTTTCCTTTCCCACCAATGCAAAATTCAACTATACTTTTACCAATGCTCCAAAAGACTGAAGTGATAACTGCAAATGTCACTGACATCTTTTCAAAACTCCAAAAAGCAAACTATGATGAAACATTCACTTTTCAAATGTTCTTAAAAGAAATAAACTTAATTGACAATGAATACATTGAAGCTTTGAGCTCAACATTAAACAGGCCTATGCTTTTTTTACAAAGAAAACCATCACAAATATGGAACAATAGTTTTTCAAGGAAAATTCCAGATCTTTGGAAGGCTAATACAGATGCACAATTTGTCCTTAATGCATATGTTTCTGCAATGTATTGTAGCTCATATATTGCAAAAGTAGACAAGTCAATGACATATGCATTCAAAAGAATACGTACAGACCACAAGAAAGACAATATTGATGCAATACGAATGGTAAGTAAACTTGGAAATTCCATGCTTAACTTGCAACAAATGTCATCACAACAAGCTGCACATATTATTTTGTCACTGCCATTAAACTATAGTTCAAGAAAATGTATATTCATTGATACACGATCTGACAATGATCGCACATTTATACTAAAATTTGTTAAACAATTGAGCAATGAGCTAGACGAATCAGAAAACGTTCTTACGAATCTATTATAGACTACTATTTAAAACGTCCTGAAACAATGGTGGACATATGTCTTGCAGAATTTGTTTCAAGATACAACAAATACGGTGCTACAATTGAACCAAAGACCAAACCAAATGTGATACAGTTTATCAATTTCAACAAACACTTTGATATAGAGAATCATTGTAGAGAGCAATTGGTTCTCTATGTTCCATTTACCATTAATCAACTTACACTTAAACAAAACTTTGACTCTTGGGAACATGCATACATGTACCATGGTCAAACCATTCAAACAAATAGTGCAGAGTTCATCCACAGCACAAACTCCGCATGGGGTGACATTGACAAAGCTATAAATGATCTTCAGTCTCTTGAAGATGAAAAGCTCATTGACCTACCAATACAAGCAAATCTTCACTAGAAAGAACTATATGACATACAAACAGACCTTCCAAACATAGGTCGTTCTAACCCAAATACCATGCATTCCAATGGATTTGAAATTGCAAAGCACCCACAAATTATAGAGAACAATGAATACTACAAGTTAAGACGAATGTTAAATAAAGAACAACAAGCAATTGTTAAAGATGTTCTCATAAAAAAGATGAAAAATCCACAAAATCCATTGCACTTGTTTTTGACTGGGGGAGCTGGAACAGGAAAGAATTTTATAGCAAAGGCCATCTACCAAGCTCTCATTCGCATCTATAGCAATTTTGTTGACAATAATCCAGACAAACCCAAGGGCTTATTAACTGCATATACAGGTAAAGTAGCATATAACATAAGGGGATTCACATTACATTCAGCATTTCACATAACTTTTAATACATCAGAATTCCTGCCACTGAACACTGAAGTGCTTAACACTATGTCAAAGCACTATGATCAATTGCGCATACTTCTTATAGACGAGATATCATTAGTTGGCTCAACATTCCTACGGTATATTGATAGAAGACTATGAGACATAATGCAAATGCCTACAACATACTTTGGAAACCTTGATACAATATTTTGTGGTGACCTTTACTAGGCACAACCTGTCCTTGACTCTGTGGTTTTTGAAAATAGGCCTACTCTAATTGATTTAATGCCTTATATTTTCTGGAAAGACCACATAAAATGCTATTCATTGGTGACTACCATGAGACAAAAAGATGAAATATTTATTCCAATCCTTAATAGACTACGAGTAGGCATTCAGACAACTCATGACATAGACTATCTCAACAAAAATTTCTTTTGTCTTGTACCATTTGATCCATTGCTTCCGCACCTTTTCTATAGGAGAATTGATGTTCAAGCACATAACAACAAAATGCTATCAATCATTCCAAACCAAATGATAGTGCTAGATGCAATAGATGAACTTGAGGAGGACCTTAATGCAATACAAGTATACAGTCACACAACAACACTTCCATCACAAATATGCTTGAAACCAAACATTCTTGTTGAACTTTATGCAGGAAATTACGATGTTCAAGATGGCCTTGTCAACGGTTTAGATGGAATTTTTAAAGCATATACAACACAAAACAAAATTGATATTGTCTAGATTAAATTTAATGACCCATCAATTGGACATCATCAACGCACAAAACTAGCACAATGCTATTCTACTATCATTGACAAAGACTGGGTGCCTATACAACGCATTGCTAGGCCAATCCAGAAAATAACAACAAACAAGCAAATTACAATTAGAAAACAATTCCCAATACAAGTAGCATGTGCATGAACCATACATCGATCCCAAGGATTAATAATGGAGGCCTTGGATTTTGATCCCATAGGCATTAGACAACATGGGCTAACCTATACAGCTCTATCATGAACAAAATCAGTAGAATCATTATTTTTGTTACAACCTTTAACTACAAAAAACTTTAAAGTGAAAAACAAAATACAACTAGAAATGTCTCGTCTCCAGACATGTGCACAATGGAAATTTGATAACCAAAGCACATGTTCAGAAAACAAATCACATATGCTCCTATGTACATTGAACACTCATAGCTTGAAAGCACATGCAGAAGACATTGTCAATGACTATGGCATAATGCAATCTGATATCTTGTGTCTCCACGAAACACATATGCATCCCTTTGAGCTAAATATCTTGCTGCAATATTTTGATAGCTTCTCTGTACATAACATACATGGCATAGCAACTTTAACCAGGAAACATTTATTCCTATCAAAAACAAAACAACATGAAACATCAAATATTGAAGCCATCACATCAATAGTAATGCTATCTAACAATGAACTCAATGTTTGTAATATTTATGCAAGACCTGCAACTGCCATACACGAAGTTATCGCAATCTTGCAAATAATTATTGCATCCACAAATTCAGAAAACATGTTGTACATTTTAGGCGATTTTAATGTGGACATGTTTTCAGAAAGCAGAAGCAAAAAAATACTTCACAGTTATATGCAGCAGAACAATATACAATTTATGTTGAACCAACAACACAGCATGGGCAAGTCAGTCATTGACCACATTTGGTCCAACACGACTACAAATATATGCTCTATCTATAAATCAGAAGCATATTGGACTGATCACAATCCAATTTTCCTAAAATTGCATGTTGCCCAATAGACAAATTCAACTTTATAGAACTTATAGCCTTATATCACTCTTATGCTTTGCAATGCCTTTTTCAATGCTATATCCATTATTTGCAGGAGATCTATGGAGGAAACTAAAAGACAATCAAAGCAAATACAAACCACACAAGAAGAATCAACACAACGGTAAAGCACTCATAGTATTATTCCTTCGTACTCATTCACCCAAATCACAAATATTCAAATAACATTGTTCCAATTCTTTGTAGGACAACAAAAGATGTATCAAAAAGATAGGAAAAACAAGTGCAAATTGCACAGGAAGAATCAACACAACGATAAAGTGCTTGGTTCTTCAATGTACCACCATTTTCCTAGCTTGCTAATATTAAATTAGCATTCAATTGACATTATCCTTGTTCCTTGTAGGACAAGAGTCAAGAAACCTAAGATTGTTTCAATCAAACAACTAAACGCAAAAAGAGTTGGAGACACCTTCCAAGGTGATGTGCTTGTTGTCTACAAAGCAACATTGGATAAGGCTACCAAAACAAGGGAAATGTTGTGTGCTGATTTAACAGATCACAAAGCAGAAATGGCAATCACGTTAAATGTTAGTGGAAACCTTGTGTGCCAACATGAGCCTAAAATAGTCCCAAGGTCAGCTATCTCAATCTTAGATTTTCAAGTTGTACCTAGGACAGATTATGATAGAGGTGACTATGATTGCATTTTGATTTTAACAAACATAAGCACCACTGAAAACATCCCATGCCTCTGTCAAGAGTACAAATTCATTCCAAGTATGACTATCAGCCAACTGCTAACAACTATAAATGAGTACCTAGCTGGAACAATAGTTGCGCTAGTAGTTGGTGCCAAGAAAATGGGTACCCAATTTGTAGTTGACATCAAAGATGGCCACACTGATATAGATAGAGCGCAGGTGTTTCAGTCTACAAAAAAATTTCCTGTTCTTTCAGTTTCAACCTTTTCTCGTTCTACAGTGGTCTCTATAACAATTCCCATAACTAAATCTAATTCTCTCATTGAATCACAGGTGCTATTACAGTCAACATATGAGCAACAATACTTTGCAATTGAAGACCAGTTGCATACAAATAAAACACCTGCAATGCTTTTCAAGAATGTTGTAAGAAAAACAGATCAAAAGAACACATTTCGCACATGTCGGTCAACATTCATTTGTAACTTGAATGACAAAAGAAGCTTGGAAAAACTCAATAGCCTACTACATTCAACTTTTAAGGTAACGACATTCATTTTTTTTTTAACTATCGCATTCAAACCTATATTTTTTACATCTATCTAACAATTTGAACCATATTCTATGAACACGGCGGTACTCCTAAAAGCAGCAAATGCATTTTCAATCCATTTCATGCATACTTTGTCCAAAATGCAAATAAGAAGTCCCTTGCTCCATAAGCACCTCAAAAAAAACTACTCACTACAAATAGTGCAACCAATAAGTCAATTATACATTTTGTTTACAACTTAAGAGCATCATTACAACTTATGACCCGATAAACTAATTTAGTCTTCAGTGACAGGTCACCATACGCCATCTGTTGCCCACTACAAAACCCTCATTATGAAGGCGTATCAGGACAAGTCAGGGTTATATTCATCCTCACGGAACCCGAAGGACATTTGGCATACGGTGAAACAATTCCATTGTTGAAGCCATTTGCATTGACAAATAAACAGGAAACATCACCAAAAGGTAAAAAAGTCATTCATATGTAAACTTTTTCTCTTGTGATCCAGCACCTCAAATCACCATCCATACAAACTATGAACAATACACCCAATTTTCGCCGGCTTCTACGAGAACTAGGAATACGAGGAGTCTGATTTTGTTGTTCAGACTTTAACTTTTTCGCCTTTCCATGCTCTAAGACATTTCACTAGTTTTGACATGTTAAAGACATCTTTGGTTTTAAAATACTCTATTGCTATTATACATTTAGACACTTTTATAGGTTACTATGTTAAAGTCTTCTTGAATATGGACATCTAAAAATCTAATTTTGTTTTTGCACCTATGAAGACAGTGGTTTTCTATGTACATCCGACATATATGTTCAATAATTATTAGCCCTCCATGCATAATGCCATTCAAACTATATAGTTTAAATGTTTCCTTTTGCATTCTGTCATTTCTAGCTTTTCCAATATTTGCTCTCTGTTTGTTATGTTTTCAAGAGTTTATGGTGACTGAGTAGAAGTTGTTATGGTTGCACACTCCAAACCCATAAACAAGTTACTTGAGGCAATAAATAGTTATTTTCCTCTGGCTTTTTTCATTTTATGTTGTTAATGCAACCAAGTCTCGACACTGCTTTTATGCATTGTACTTTATAGTCACTTTTCCATCACGCATTCTAATGTATAAAGTACATTCCTGTATAGAGAAATCCATTTGTTGCTTTCGCTACATATATGCATATTTACATGTATATATGCCTCTATGTCCATATGCACATATGCACATATTCATGTATGCATGTATTCATCTAAGCTTCTACGTATCCATGTATGCAATTGTGTATACATGCGTCCATGCATTTATGGATGTGCCACTCTAGCCTTGTAGCAATTTATTCTGTTCTACGGATATCGCATATAGGAACACTAATTAGCTCTTTCACCGTAGATAACAGTTGTTTTCGTAAATGCCAAATCGAGCTTATATGTATCAAGATACATATATACTCAGACTTAAAACTACTGATTTATGATCTCTATTGTTCCATTTTCGTAGACATGTTACTATTGCAATCAAATGTGTAAAGCATTCATGTCCAAGAAAGAAATTAGAAACAGGAGTGGCAATATGTTACACAACCTTGTGTTATGCCTTTATAGTAGTTTTTTCATTGCACTTCAAGAAAAGCAGAAACTAAAATTTTATTCATATTATTTCATCTATGGCATTTACAGCTTTTGCAATAATTATTACAAGCATAGAGTTCAGTGTTGAATAGTTCTATTGTTCGTGTCATGGCTTCAACATTGTTCATGTCAAATTGCATTATCTGACAAAGTTAACTTGTGAAAACCAAAGTGTCCATTATGAACACTTATTGCATTCCATGGGACCACATTTCTTTGAGGAGTTTTTTTGAACAATTCGCTTCCCTTGTGTATGCTTCCATATTTTGCATATGTGCCTATGAGCACATTAACTATAATAGTTCACAAAATTCCTTTATCCTTTATGCTTTCATCATAGCGAAAAAGCTCAAAGCAATTGTAGAGTTTAGGTTTAGAGAACACTGGCTTACAGAACACAAAAACAACACACACAAAGCAATAGAGATGCATAGCAAGTGGCTTAACTCTATATTAACTGACCAAAGTACCATGTCCACGAGTGGCCACCAAGCCATTCTAGTGCGTTCACCTCCAGCTAGATGCCATTTAATGCATTTAATTTGCATTCATGCATTTGCACTCTCATTTTCCTGATATTTTAATGCATTTAATATGCATCCATGGATTACATACCTCTAGCCGCCAACTTTTACACTATGCCTTTGCTTAAATTTATTTAATCAATTTATGCATTCGCATTTTCCCGAATTTTTAAAAACAAAAATGATTTATAAAGATACTCGGACGAATAGAAAAATAGATAAATGCTAATTTTCCAATATTAAAAATAGCTCTCCAAATTCAAACTATACAAAAAAATAAGTAATATGTTATATGTTGAAATGTGATCGGCCGATGTTTCCGGTTAAATGCATTCCAGGCAAATGCATAGACAAATTAAAAATGGGTTCACATGAAAGAGCTTTTGATTCTGCATCCATATGCATACTTTGATTAAAACTAGTGGCTGAAGGTACATAATTCATTGATGCAAACTCAATGCATTGAATGGCATCTAACTAAAGGGGACGCTATTTGAATTGCTAATTAGTCTTTGAATATATAACAAGGTTCAAGGAGAAAACTCTCATTATCGCACTCATTGACATAATTTTGGTTCCAAAGCTCTCTTTATGGGACCGCTTTGTAGTAATAAAAAATATACAAACTTTATAGGGCTCACATGCATGAAGTAAAATGGACAAGAGGGTTTCTACATAATTCCTATCAAATGCAGATGAAACCTTCTCATTTCAACAAGAAATTTGAATAGATAATACTAAAAGTAGTTTAAAATATGAATTTATAATCAAACTATAAGAATTCCTTAAAGCACTGTGAAACCCTACTTGCATTTCACAATTATAAACAAAGAAAAAGGTTTATTCTAGAAACTCACCCTATACTCTTTTCTTGAAAAATTTGCTACAATTGCAGAATTTAGGTTTACATTGTTCCAAACTTCTCATTACAGCATAGGTTAACAACACATTGGTTCTAAAGCTGTCTCTATGGCACAACTCTACAGCAATTGAAGATATATAGTCTTTACAGGGCTCACATGTAGTCAACAAAATAGACAAAAGGGTTTTTACATAATCCCTTTCGAACCACATTTCATGGATCCACATTTATTCCACGACTTTTGTCAAACAGTTCACTTGCCTTTTGTATGCTTCCATTTTTTGCATATGTGCCTATGAGGACAATAGCTATGACATTTGACAAAATTCTTCTATTTACATGCATCCATGCATCCTGCCTAGAGATACACATATACATGCATCCATGTGTACTGCAATACATGCATCTATGTATACATGCACCCATGGATATATGTATCTATGCAACTTCATATGCAATCCATGGATATTTCCATACATGCATATTTAAGCATTTATGTATCCAACTATGCATCTATCTATCTATCCATCCAACTATGTTTCTATGTATTCTTCTACCTATAGATGCATCCACGCATATATGTATCTGTGCTTCTATGTACATATGTATACAGGCATCTATCCATATATGTGTCGATGTATCTATGGATACATCTATTCATAGATACATGTATCTACGCATCTATGGATACCATGATAGATGTCCACATCCATGTATCTATGGATACATGTATCAAGTAGCTCATTTTTGGGTCTTGACTCTGCAGCAACATCTCCTGTGACTACACAAATCTGCAGAATAACAAAAATGAAACACTCAAAGTAATCACAATGCATCTCTAGTCACTTAAATCTATATTACATGATAAATCCACATGCCATTTAATGCATTCACTTTGAAACACAAACAAGAAAACAGCTAAATACCACTTTCCAAATCAAAAAAATAACTTTTGAAACATCAACTTCCAGAATTAAATACCAATATGCACAAAGTGATCATATTACCCTAACTAGATGACTATGAAGCACATGTTACCTATGCAATCTAAAATCTAAAGATACATACCATCCTTATGCACCTATGCACAAATACATACTGTCTAACATATTAACATGTACATGGTTTTCCACTGCTGCTTTGTTAATTGGATTTCATTAATAAGTGAAATCTGTAGAAGGATAGTTATAATTATTTCTTTCAGTTCCCAACCCGATGGGGTCATTCTATACTTACTATTAATTGTTTAATACAACTACATGCAAGTAGAAATCACAACTCATGGCAGCCTTATACACTTATGCACAAATACATGCTCTCTAACATATTAACATGCACATGCTTTTCCATTGCTACTTTGTTAATTGGCTTTGATTAATAGCTGAAATGTGCACAACGATAATTATCATTATTTCTTTCTTTTAATTGTTATGTATTTAAAGACTACTTAGCAGCTACCTAATTAATTACATATGCATTATTACAAGGGTAAATGAGCACTACAAACTTGATAACAATGACACAGTTAACATGCCACTATCAAGGCGTTCAGTCTAAATACTCATTGATTGCAATATGCTAAACATATTTCAATTTTATATGCTTCTGTATATGCATATATAAATGTGTCTTTTTCTTCATTTCATTATGTATCTATGTATCCCTAGATGCAATCATGCATATATCGATTTATGCATATATCTCGCCATCTCTCCATGCATCTGTCTATATATGTATGGATGTATCTATGGCTACATGTATACATCGATTTATGCATATATGCACCTATGAATTGCATGCACACATCCATGTATATATGCATCTATCGATATCTTGCATGGATACATGTATATGTGCATGTATGGACTCATGCACCCATGTATTTGTCTTTGTCTCTGCCCATCTGTAGATGCATATATGCATATTTCTACACATTCATGTATCTACACACCTCTCTCTATAACATATCTATCTATGTCTGCATACATGTGTCTATGCATCCATCTATGCATGTGTGCATGTACTACATGCACATATGCATTTGTGCATGCATATATAATACTCTTCCTTAGAACACAAGCATGTACAACAGAATACAGCGTCCACAAAGCAGCTGCGATGCATTACAACTGGCTTAAATCTATATTAAATGGCCAAAGTATGCTGGCCACCCATGGCCACCAAGCCATTCCAACGCCTTCCTCACCAGCCAAATGCCATTTAATGCATTTGCTTCAATTATTTTGGCCTCTCTATGTCTTCACATTTTCCTGATATTTTAATGCATTTAATTTGCACTCATGGATTACGTACCTCTACTCGCTAGTTTTATAAGCAATTCCTTTGCTTAAATTTATTTAATCAATCTATGTGATCGCATTTCACTGATTTTCTATAACAATAATGATTTATAAAGCTATTCTGATAAATAGAAACAGATAAATGCTAATTTTACAATATAACAAAATTAAAAGTTATATGTTGACATACATTCATGCATATTGTCCATACATGCATTTATGCATATATGCCTTCATCCATTTTTGCATGTGTATATGAATACATCCTTCCATGATGTAACATATGCATTTGTATCTATATGCAAATATGCATACATCCATGTATACATGTATTCATTTCTCCATCTGTCCATGTAGTTCTATTTTCTGTGTATACATGTGTCTGTTGATGCATCCATGCATATATCTGTGAATAGCGCTACATATTTCTCTCTCCATGCATTTATTGTTCTCTAACGCATCAGCATTTGCATTTTTTCAGTTTCATGATCTTCCATATTTATTGTTTTCATAGTATATGCATAACAACTTCCACTTTGTCTTTTGTTTTGACTCCTCTATCCTTAAATATCATTATATTTTTATATCTATTCTTCTCTTGTCGCATTTCGAGGAAGCTCAAGGATCTCAGCACCTTGTTCAGTATGAAGGAGAGTGAGAAATGGGACATGAGTCTTTTTTCTATGTTTATATTGACACACTCAGCCCTATGATGATTTTAAAAAGCATAACCAATAACAAACTATACATTCTTCCACCCTTTGTTGGAAGAAATAATCACTTCATACCCTATCGATTCCATTCCTTTCCATTTCCACCCTTGCACGTCCTTTCTTCTCAAATCAAATACATTTCAAAATCCATTTATATGCTTGCCTTGCATCATACCAATGTGTTGCATTCCTTTTTTCATTCAATCCAGCTCACTCATTCAAATTTTTATTTCTTGCATTTAATTTTAAGCATATAACTAAAAAATGATAAATTCATACCATTTACATTCCATTCATTCTCATATCCACTCTCGCATATCCTTGCCTCCCATATCAAATACTTTTCATAACTTATTCATACACCTTACTTGCATCTCATCATTCTCTCAATTGCCTCTCTTTGTTGCACTCGCATAACTCATTCTTCTTTTTTACCCTCACATATCTTTATCTATCTATACCTCAAATATACCTTCATCCATCACAACAAAATTCACACCATACCAAACAAAGAAAAAGATGAAGAATATATCAAGGTTATGCAATTAAACACTGAGGGCTTTGAAAATAACAATCATAACATAGAGTTGTATTCAAGAGTTCTTTTCAAAACATCTTTTCTAAATCTTGTTTATTACAGATCCCTAAAAGCGCGTATGACAGTTTCTTAAAGCCTAAAATGTGTAATCAGATTTAACAAATATTTACATGTATCCATGCATTCAAATGCATCATTAGATATCCTTTAAATACACTTGTTCAAAAAACAATAATGTATATGTTTCAAATGCAAATTGTTTTTGACATTTCTAACTTTATGCACACAGGCATTTATAGATTCTTGTTTATGTACCAAATTACATGGACACATGTATACATCCATGCATGCATAAATGTTTACGTGGATCCATATATTTATTCATTCCTTCGATATATGCATTGGTGATAAATAGTTCATTTTTCCTGTTTTCTTTCGTTTACTACTGCAAACACAAGTTGAGTCTCATTGTGCTTTGAAAAATTTGTATTTCTAATCGATTATAGTGTTTTCCATTCAAATTTCTCGTTCAAATGTCAAGGATGCTTTTCACTCTTCTATGCATTGTGTGCACATGGATACATGTATACATGCATGCATGTATACATAGATGGCTCAAGCATTGTTACAAATGTTTAAGATTATTTGTATTTAATAATTCAAACAAAATAATAATACATTTTTGCTTCCTGAATAAGATCTTAAAGGACGTTTGTTACTGCAAATGTATACATACACCCATGTAAAAATACAAGTATTCATTGGTATATCTATAAGAAAGTCCACGTATTTATTCTTTTCATAGTATATGCATAACAACTTTTGCTTTATTTTCTCTTTTGACTCTTGTATCCCTAAATATCATTATATTTTTATATCTATTCTTCTCTTGTCGCATTTCGAGGAAGCTCAAGGATCTTGGCACTTTGTTTTACAATGCGAGAGAGAGTGAAAATGGGACATCGGTCTTTCTTACTGTGTTTGTGTTGAGACCTCTGACCCTGCTGATGATTTTTTGCAAAGCTTGTAGCCAATAGTAAAATAGACATTCTTCCACCCTTTAATATTTGGAGAGTAATCTTCATACCTATAAAAGTCCGCTCATTTGTTTGCCTTACCAGAATTGTTTCCTTTACTCCAAATCCAAGTACATCTAATCCGTATATCCTTCCATTCCATTCATTCTCATATCTAGTCTCACATATCCTTGCCTCCCATATCAAATACTTTTCATAAGGCATTCATATACCTTACTTGCATCTCATCATTCTCTCAATTCCTTCTCTTTGTTGCACTTACATAGCTCATTCTTCTTTACTACCCTTACATATCTTTATCTATCTATAGCTCAAATATACCTTCATCCATCACAACAAAATTCACACCATACCAAAGAAAAAAATGAAGAAAATATCAAGGTTATGCAATTAAACACTGAGGGCTTTGAAAATAACTATCATAACATAGAGTTGTATTCAAGACTTCTTTTCAAAACATTTTTTCTAAATCTCGTTTATTACATATAACTAAGAGCACATATCACAGTTTCTTGGAGGCTAAAATGTATGGATAGATTTAACGAATATTTACATGTATCCATGCATTCAAATGCATCGTTAGATATCCTTTATACACTTGTTCATAAAACAATAATGTATTATTCTTTTGTTTCGATCATAAATATTTTTTGTATATCTTTCAAATCCAAATTGTTTCTGACATTTCTAACTTTATGCACACAGGCATCTATAGATTCTTGTTTACATACCAAATTGCATGGGCACATGTACACATTGATGCATGCATAAATGTTTACATGGATCCATATTTTTATGCTTTCCTTCAATATATGCATTCGTAATAGCTAGTGTATTTCTCTTGTTTTCTTTCATTTAATACTGCAAATGCAAGTCAAGTCTCATCATGCTTTCAGACTCGTTCAGATGCCAAGGATGCTTTTCACTCTTCTATGCATTATGTGCACGTTGATACATGTATACATAGATGCCTCAAGCATTGTTACAAATGTTTCTCTCTCAATAATTTGCATGCAAAGTGCTATAAACATGTGAATTATTTTAGTGTAGCTACATTTTATCTTACATGATAAGCTTCTTTATATCTTTCCAAATTATTTTTGTTTAGAATATATACACAAAAATATTTATTCGTATTACATAAACAAGCTTAAAATCTTATTTATAATAAAATCAACACCTTTGTATTGTTTCATCTAAGAATTTATTGTAATATTTATTTCACTTATTACATTTTAATAAGTCAAATTATTACATTTTATTTTGAATGCAAAGTGTTATAAACATGTGAATTATTTTAGTCTAGCTACATTCTATCTCAGGTAATAAGGTTCTTTATTATATCTTTGCAAATTACTTTTTGTTTAATATATATACACAAATATTTATTCGTATTACATAAATAAGATTAAAATCTTAGTTATAATAAAATCAATAGCTTTCTAGTGATTCATCTAAAAATTTATTGTAATATAATTACATTGTTCTATACACAAAAAAATGTTTTCGTATTACATAAACAAGATTAAAATCTTATTTATAATAAAATCAATAGCTTTATATAGAAGTAACCTTCATACTACATTAAAAAAAAGATTGATTAATCTTAGAAAAGTTTACACTCAAATGAGCTACCCCTATCAATGTTCCACCTAACACTAGTGTTTTTACTAGCACTTGCATATTGTCATATGATAAACTAAAATAACTCAGTTGTATTAATTAACGTAACATGTGTTTTAGAACATTACACTAAACATAATTTTATTTAAAAATAGACATAGAAGCAAAAAAAGACATATGATAAACTTTGTTTCACCATGCATATAAATATGGCTCATGTAAAGAATGCTTTTTTTTTTAGTGCATGTGCACATGTTTTTGTAAATTGTTGCAAATGATATTTGATGCTTTAGAAATATTCCTACATCAAAACTTTGTTCGAATTGAAATGACTAATGAATTTATGGAGCGAAAGGTTTATTAAAAAAAAATTAAAAAACTGTGCATTGGTCATAAGTAGTTTATTTCTCCTATTTTCTTTCATTTAATACTACAAATGCAAATTGAGTCTCATCGTGCTTTGAGACTCGTTCAGATGCCGAGGATACTTTTCACTCTTCTATGCATTATGTGCACGTGGATACATGTATACATGCATACATGTATACATAGATGGCTCAAGCATTGTTACAAACATTTTAGGTTATTTGCATTTAATAATTTAAACAAAATAATAATACATTTTTGCTTCCTGATTAAGATCATAAAGAATATTTCTTGTCGCAAATGTATACATACACACATAAAAATACAAGTATTCATTGGTATATCTATAAAAAAGTCCACGTATACATGGTACCCATAAATACAATTTTGCATCCATCCATCAACACATGTTAAGTGTTCACATGTCTCTATGGACCACATTGCCCATGGACCATAAACATTCCACGCATTAATGCACCATTGCAAATTACTTCAAACTTTCCTAGCTATATTTAATACAATTATATTCCTATCTCCTATCTATTTCTTTTTCTAACTCATAACTAGATGCTTTTTACCTCTCGGTAGGAACTCGACGCTTGCATCACTTGTTTAAATCTTGACAAAACTTACTTATATATATATAATCATCTAAAAGAAACTATTATCATCTTCAAAATAATAAAAAAATTAAATCAACTCTCAATTATTTATATCTTTTCAATCCACAAAATATCTCTTATCTTGTATAATAAACAATGCATTCACTTTTTGCTAAATTGATTACACAATCCACTTAACTCCACTTTTTGGGAACTCATTCAACCTATTAACACTACCCATGTACCTTCAAAGGTGCACATACTAATACACGTGTGATAACTTTTTTAAAAATAAAATTTAAAACATAGAATTCTATAGAATCGCTAAGAATTTAGATCCATTTACCTAAAAATATAATGAAAATTTTATGTACTAGTAATTCTTTAGTCTTATATTATAACCTAATCAATCTATTCACCAATTAATGCACATTTGCAATAATTCAAATAATATATATTTTATTATAATTATGTTTAATTATTTTTATTTAATTTATTTAAATATATAATATTTAGATTTGTTAAATATATTATTTAGTTATAAAATACGTTTGAATAAATATTACATCAAAATTAAGTATACAAGTAATTTAGTAATAATTTATTTTCAAGATTTATCCAATATAGACACTTCCTAAAGCATGAATAATAGAAGATTGACACTTCACAAAGCAAAATTAGCAAGCCTTGTTGTCTTATTTGTTTGACAAAATATGAATAAATACAAGCATACAATGTCCATACACAAATGGCCCATAAATTAGGGAGTTGTCAAGGGTACAACAAGAGTGAAGGTAATGAATGTTGTGGGACATATTGGATAGACATAGAGGACCAAGTGGAAGGTAGTCCTTGAAAGAACATGACCTATCACCATCCCTAGACAAAAGAGCTTGATCTTATAAACGTTAAAAACTTTCTATTCAAATTCATTCTATATTAATACTCAACTTATGACGTCATTTTTATAAAACAACTTCATCAACCAACTTACATTAAACTATTTAAATCAAAATTACAAAATATCCATCTATTAAAAAAAAACACCTAATTTTTATAAAACAACTCCATCAACCAACTTACATAAAACTACTTAAATCAAAATTACAATAAAATTACACATATCCTCTACTTAAACTCTTCCGAATCAGCAATTACCACAAAAATGTCAATATCTGATCACAATCAAGATTAACCCATTTGCAAAAACCGCCATGTTTCGAGAGTACTAATTTTGCGTTTTACTTGTCCTACCTGTCGGTCATGGGAGCCTCAAAGAATATCAAGGGCAGAGTCATGACATGGAAGTAACGCGTGCTCTCAACTAAATTTGTCCGGGTGTCGTACAACACAAGGCGAGAATCCATTGCCGCACAATCCAGCCAGGTAGATTTCCTAGGCCTAGATGAGTCTAAATTCCGTGTAAAAAGATACAAAGATTCCTACAACAAGTGTACCACATCGGTGCCGCCCCCCACGGGGCGAATGCCATCGTCTTCATTGCCTACCCACTGTAAATAAAAAGCCTCTCAGACCATTCAATTTCACTCACACCATTTAATCTCAAAAGCAGAGCTGGAAGCAAAGCGAGCAGAGCGGTAGTAATAATAGCATAGAAAAGGAAAATGAATAAGGGGCAGTCGGTTGAAAGGCTGAAAGTGGGCGTTCAAATGATAAGGAAGGGGGAAGGGTGGACTGAGGAAGATAAGGTCTCTTTTGGCTGCACAATTTCGCCCAGATTCAAGAGCAAACGCCACTCCTCGTATGACTCGGACGAGGAAGTTTCCAGCAGTCCCCGCGACGTTCGGGAAGGCTACCTGGCGGTCTATGTGGGGGCCGAGCGAAAGCGCTTCGTTATTCCCACCACCTATTTGAGCCTGCCTGTCTTTCGAACACTGCTGGAGATGGCGGCGGAGGAATTCGGGTTTGTTCAGAAAGGCGGCCTCACTTTGCCCTGCGACGTAACGTTTTTCAAGCAAATACTGAAGCTCCTGAAAAGAAACGACCCGGCGTATAAGCAGATGAGTCTCAACGATATATTGAACTGTATTGTCAGTGACAGAGAGCGGCAAACAGATTCCCTCTGTTCCACTGAGTCTCTTGGCCCCTTTTTTGGAGCCTCTCTGCAGAAGTCATTTGGCTAAGCTGTGGCTTCTTTTTAGGGTTTCATTGCAAGTTATTAAGGAGGGTTGTACTGTATATTTATGCCTTGAAATGTTGAACGCCCGTC
The DNA here is from genome assembly GCA_007258455.2 of Sequoia sempervirens. Taxonomy (NCBI): domain Eukaryota; kingdom Viridiplantae; phylum Streptophyta; class Pinopsida; order Cupressales; family Cupressaceae; genus Sequoia; species Sequoia sempervirens. The sequence continues at coordinate 9,313 of VDFB02016404.1, read as the reverse complement.
TGGCCTATTTGTAAAGAAGCGTATTTTGTTGCCATGAATAGCAACTGTTTTTTTTAATCTTGGATTGAATTGCATATGTGAAAGTTTTTGTGTGCTTTTCTCTGAGTAGGTTCTGTATTTGGAATTAGTTGCAGGAAATACGATTGTTTCTCCACCGCTGCTGTTCTTTTCGTGCCTTCACACGACAATAATGTGTAAACCTGTCCTGACGCTCCCGCCATTGAATCTGTCTTTATCGAAGAGCATATGCATTATTGAAGATATTTTGAGCATACCATTAAAATTCAGAGTGTGTATATGAACAAGATTTAATTTTGGTCACTGTGTGGTCGTGTTTATGCATTTTTTTTAATCATTTTATCACATGAAAGGAGATTTTTTTGGAGACTGTCAGAAATTATATAGTTGTAAGGGTGGATAATGTATTCGTATCTTTTATGCTATTTGTATGGGTGGTTTAAGTGGACTGTTTTAGCGCATCAAATTGATTTAGCACATCAAATTGGGGCATGATCTCAGCCTTATTTTTTATGATGTCAGGGTAGGGTATCTATTATGTGAAAGTCGTTTGAGGCATGATCTTATCTTCATCCATTATGATGTTGGAGTTTTGCACTCAACAAGACTTAATCTTTGGTAGACTCATTTTGAACCATTCAACTTCAAAAATAGATGAAGGACCCATGGACACTAATTCTAAGTTCTTAATTTGTTTTAATATTGATTTGACAATTTCACTAACTTTAAATTTTAATTTGTTTTGATTTTTTTAAATTTTTGTTGAAAATATTTTTAACTCTAAGAAAAATAGTTTCTTTGTTCGATTTAAGACCACATATACAATCTTGATTTAATTTACAATGGTGTGGCCTTAACCTACTTTTTCAAATCTCAAATTAATCATGACTTCAAATTGACTAAGTCCAAACTAGTTGTTATTTGTTGGTTGTAAAGCTAAAAGATTCAAATTGTGTGTCTAAGATGTATATAAAGGGACACCATCCCTAATTCAATAACATGATCATCACCATTGATTATTATCTAGCGATTACACTTTTGGCATACTAAGAATTACTTAATATCTCTATTATAACCCTATTATGATCTTTTACATCAACACATAATATACCTATCTAAGAAAACTTTAGGTATCAAGTTTTTAAATGTTGTTAACATTCATGTAGGTAGAGATCATTGTTAGATATGAAATTGTTTTACATTATAATGCTTTTATTGACTACTTGGACATAGCTCCACTACCAACTAGGTTTCTATAACCATGACAAAGATATTTACATTTTTTTATAGACATAGCTTCAATTACTAGATAGATGTTTATAGCCCCACTAGAGATACCCGATTCACCTAGAATGAATGATATTTTTCTTTTCTTTTCTTTTTTATTTTCCTCATTTTGTAGACACTAAAGTTTGTCTCTAGATAGGGGTCCACCATGGTAGTCAATTTTCCTTTTTAAAATAATTTATTTTTGGAATTGATATTTTAATTATAGTTGCTTTTTCATATAGATTCATGAATATTTAAAATGTAACAAGTGATGGAAAAAAGTACAAGATACATGTGCAAATCACACACACTTCCTTTATCATGAAAATAAGTCTACACATCTAAGTGAGCCATTGATGAGTACTACACCTTAATAATTAATCCACCATGTATTTAAAAGAAAAAAAGATTGTTAGCAATGATATCTAGAAAGTGTGCTTAAATAAGTGCATATGTCATCTTGTGGTCATGCCAATCAATGATGAATAAGACTTTTAAAAGCCAATTGATAATAGTGAGGAATGGAAACTAGCTATATAAATGCAAGGTTTAGTACATGATTATTATAGAATACATACTTGAGACATACTTATCATTGTGTCTTGTCAAGGTGTTGGAATGGGATGAAAATATGCCCTCAATAAAATCAAGCATAAGAAAATAAAATCTACAAAAAGAAAAAAAAACCTTTCCCCCAAGTGGTGATATCAAGTGAAATATTGAAAAAAGAACATAGCACATGACATGTGGTGATGGTGGTGGTGTATTATCTTAAATTATCTATTTATGATCAAGGTTGTTTATAAATATAATTTTTTTGATGTGGTTACTTATGTATCATGCCCTTATTTGAGAGATATTTCCATAGATATTTACTTCTTATCATATTGATGATGATAATATATGTGTATCTAACATGATGTATATCTCTTGTAACTTTTCTTTCATCTTGACTTTCTTTACATACCTTTATTTCTATACTGATATTCATTAGATTGTCAAGGTCAACCGTCATACAACCATATCTTATGACATTGATGCTCACTTGTATGTAAATATTTTGATCATCCTCATTATTTTTCCTCATGCGTATCATTTGCATGTGATGTGCTAGACATAAACGTATAATTTTGATGAGAATTAATATGTTTATTTTATCCAATCTTGGAAGGATCCTCTTTATCCTCTTATAAAAAAAAAAAAATTGAGGTGTCATCAATTGATTTCCTTTATCATCAATATCCTCTACTTGAGTGTATTGTTGTTAATTTAATATCTTATATTATTTGATTTAGTGTAATGTATTAGAGCTAGTGTTGAATTTCCTAGTCAATGTATATTGCTAAAATATAACTTGTTTTTCTAAAATTTCATCCCACTTTGTGTCCCCTTTGTTGTCTTAGTTTAACCAAATTAGGTCAAGATCAAAATTCTTGTTATTTGTGTGTAAGGTTATCTCTTTTACAATAAATTTGAGCTTGTTGAGTATAAATGCTTAAAATATCATAAAATTATCTAGAATAATAAAAATTACTAAAATAGCTAAAAATAACAATATTGCTATTTTTAGTTAGTTTACTTTTAAACACAAATGGATCTAAAAATTTACACAAAACTCTAAGAATGCACATTCAATCTCGAGAGTCAATTTTGAACAAGAAAACATATTTATCTAACAAGTTATTAAAATTTCAAAATCTCAAAATTTTCGGAAGAGATCAAAATTTTAATTTTGGGTAAGTGCTCCAAGATGTGATACAAAAAGGGGGTCTTAAGATGTCACTTTTTTTTCTTCCTAAAATTAGTAAATTTTGATACCCAATGAGAAAATGAAGATAGTTACACTTAAAATTTGAAAATGCATAAGAATGAGAGTCGTAGTGCTTTGATTCTACTTTCTAAACTACTATTTTTTTTTAAATGGTGAAGATTAATGGTTTCAAAAAGGGAGAGCACACAAAGTGGTCTTGTTTTTTCAAAAAACATAATGTAGTGTCTAGTGTGCTCCACCTAAAATGTTAACTTTTTCTAGAATTTCAAAAATCACTTTAGTGAGAAATTAGTTAACACCATGAGTTTATGCCAGATTTTTTGACTAATTCTTTAATGAATATATGATTTTTTACTATTTTTGAAGTGTACACATCCTAAAAAATAGAATTTTGAATGTGCCTCCACTAATTTTTTTGAAAACTAATCAAAAAAATAATTTTGTTTTTTCAATATGTGTAGAATGGAGTCTAGTTTCAAAAAATGTAATTTATTTCAAAATTCGATGAACGAGTAAAAAACTACACCCAAAATACAACATGTTGGTTTTTGACAAAAAATGGGCACACTAACAAAAGAAATCAAAGATGAAAACCTTAACATAATGAAAATGTGAAAAAAATTATATGGTTAGATAGCTAATAGAGCTTAACATCATTGTGGTATTTTTATAAATTTTCATTGGAACACATGCAAACTTGACGGAGAGCATGACCAAAAATGTGATTTTTTTTACCTTTTTAGAAAAACACATCTTTAGCATGAAATGGTCATCCAACCCTTTGGGTTGGGTTGGATGCCCAAGCAAAATCCAACCCATAAGGTTGGTATTTCTCAATACAAACCATTTGGTAAGTGCTAAATTTGATGCTCGCAAAATTGTATTTTCATTTGGTGAGCGCCAAATTTGGTGGTAGCCAAATGAAAATGCATTTTTAGAATAATAGAGACAAACTCTCTCTCTCTCACCCTTTGATTCAAGGCTTAGAGTTTGGGGTTTCAGATGGTTGGGGTTCCTTTCTCTCCTTTCCCTCCTCTCCGTCCCTCTCCTCCTTTCCTTTCCTCCATATTTATCCACTCCCTCTTCTTCCTCTTCCGTCTCCATCTCTCCATTCTCCTCCATCCACCACTCCATCTCCGTTTCCTCCATCCTTCCACATCTCCCTCCTTGTCTCATTCCTGTCTCCACCCCCCCTCCATTCCATTCTATCTCCCCCTCTCCTCCTTCCTCTTTCTATCTGTTCCTTCTCTCTCCCCTCATTCTCTCCCTCATTCCTCCCTTGTCTGCACATGTCCGTCCCATCATGCCATATCTTTTCCTTTCAGATCCTCCCTCCACTATCCTCCTTCCCCTTCCATCCTCTTTCCATCCACTCTTCCTCCCTCCCCTTCCTCCCCTCACCCCTCTCTCCTCTTTCCCTAGGTCTCTCACTCCCTCCACATCCACCTCTCCCTCCATCTCTTCTTACTCCTCTCTCTCTATTGATGCATTCACATTGTAACTATGTGGATCACAACATCTACACTCTGAAGGATGTGAGGAATGTTCATAATGATCTATGATGTTGTTATTAGAGAATGTTCTATGGTGATCACATGGTGCCAAACTTATATTTTTAGTGTGAAAAGTAGCTATCCTTGAGCAAAACTTAAATAAAATTGGACTTAACTTTTCATAGTCTTTGGAAGGAAAATGAGATTCACACCTTTCAAGATCCTTCCCACTATCAAAGAGGGCATATTGGTAGCATCTGAATTATTAGAGAAGAAATAATTGCTCTTTTCAAAAGCACAATGGCTATTGATATCTTGAATGGGAGGTAGATTCTTTTGGCCTTCATAATTTACTCTATCTATATGATTGTATTCATTTCTAGTTTGTCCATAATTGAGACATCATCTCTTACATGTGCAACCTTCCTTTTTTTTGATGTAGATAAAATTTCCTGTGGTTGATTATGATTATCAAGTTTCCTATTTAAGTCTAGAATTTCATTAACACATTTCTTCCTCAATGTCCCCTGGTTTCTTTCTTCAATAGACATAAATCTTGACAAACTTTTCTCCTACTTGTTAAGCTTCACATGCTTGGTAATACCCTTCACAGCATCCACCTTGTTCATGGTCTAGTATGGATGTTCATGGTTTAGGCTTTATAGTTTATGGTGTTAGGCATAAGGTTTAGGGTATAAGGTTTACGATTGAGGGTATAAGGTATAGGGTTGAGGGTTGAGGGTTGAGGGTTGAGGGTTGAGGATTTAGGGTTGAGGGATAGTGTTCAAGATTGAGGGTATAGGGGTAAGTGTATATGATATATGGATTAGGGTTGAGCATATTGGGTATTGGGTTTATGGTTGAGGGTACATGGTTGAGGGAACATAGGGTATAGGGTTGAGGGTATATGGTTAATAACATTTAATCCACCCTTTATAGTTTGTAAGGTATCGTGCAATCTTCTACTTCAAGCCAACCACTATAGAAAAGGATGGGATTTTCTAGACTTCCAACATTTTTTCTAATCCCTAAAAAATCATTATCCTTTCCATTGAAAACCAACTCTAGTTGTAGGAATGTCAAGCTACTCTTTCTCCAATTCAAATTTTTAGTTAAGATCCAACCTAAATTTTTCTCCCTTTCTTTCCTTTCTCACTGAATCTAGGTGTTCTTCTTGTCGTTTGATAAGACATGCCTCACTGCGAGGAGCTTCATTAGTACTTTCAATGTACTCATGTAAAGATGAGCTTCAAAATCAGTATGTAGAATTTTTTTTGTTATTTTTTCCATGTGAGGACCTAGGTATATTATTTTGTGAGTCCATAATCTTAGAACTAAGAAACATGATCTTGAAGCAATACCTCATGTAATAACTAACACCATTATCTATATTGTTTCAAATATCATCTATTACTTACTCCATCTTGCGATATCTTGATGAAATAGGTGGCATATGAGGAGCACTAGTAGCTACCTCGTTCATTGTAGAGAAGACTGATTTAGGCTTCAAACTTCATTAGGACTATCCCTATCCCCCTCTATCTATCTCACCCCTCTCTCTCCCCATATAGGTATAGGATATAAGATGTAGGATTTAGGGTTTAGGGTATAGGACCTATATGTTAGAATTGACTATGGAGATAGCCTACCAAGATCTAGAGGCCAAATGGAAAACACAAAGAGAGATCAATATGACAAGAATAAACTATATTCTTATAAATTATGCAAATATGATTCAATTAATTTACAATGCATGAGACCACCTAGTTATATAGCAAAGGTGAGACATGAGATAACATAAGATTATGACAAATGCCTTAATCTTATGATATGAGATAACTCATCATAACTACGTAGGAAAAATATAAGTCTAGAAATGACAACTAAGTCTTATAGAAAGATTCATAGGACCTAAGTAAACTTAACATGTGAATAAGTCCCCTAAGTTCCCTAGTAATGAATTAACTAGGTACAAGACTTTATTTACACCAACAACCCCCCTTAAGTGAAACTTAGGGAGTAGCTGATTATTATGAAAATGACACAAAGATGGGTCCCAACTACAAGTCCATGTTAGGTTCCCATGTACAAATGAAAATGAAATCTCTCATAAATGGAGAAAAGGAGAAAAACCAGTGGGAAAATTTATTCCTCCCCAAAAGAGAGATAAGAAAAAAATGCTCTCACTAAAGAATGAGAAAGAAAAAACCCCATGCGAGGAAAAATTCCCCCATAAGAGAGAAGTAGAAGACAGATGATGCAACCACCCTCAATTTTGAGTCTCCTATAATGATGGTAGAAGCTTGACATTGAATGTTGAAGATGATCCAAAAGCATTAGACAATATTCCTCCCTTGAGGAAGAAAAAAAACCAAGATTGTATGTAGGATGTGTGATGTCTTTGAAGAATTCTCTAGTGTCTCCATGTCAATACTAAAAAAGGTTTTACACTCTAAATAAGTATTCTAGGCCACATTGCTGAAGAAGACAATCCAAAATCTAGTAGAGATGAATGTAGAGCACAATCCAAAGACAATGATATATCCTCTAAGACAAAGAAGCCTCCTCCAAATGTTGTCCAAAATAATCCACACTCATGTCAAACTACAAAGGATGATCATGTAGAGAATGAACAAGAGGTTCAGAGTGTTCACTCACAACAACTGAAGAAGGATCACCTTCATCAAAGAGAAGATGAATGTCGTCAATGGTGTCTCCAAAATCTATAATATGAGACTCTAGAAACAAGTTTGAAATGCTCATCAAGAAGCCATCACATGTAGCCAAATCTAAAAGACAATGAAGATCCTACTACACTGAATCAAAAGAAACCACATATGTAACAACACAATAATCAACAACTGTAATAGTAGATGGAGATGTGATGTCAATATGAGGAGGAGAAGCAAGAAGAGAAATCTCTTTGTCAATTGGACATTCACTTGACATTTATTGTACTCAATATCCTCTAAAGTATCATCATCATAGGGTATATTATCAACACAATCAAGGGGAATTAAACAATTTGTAGTAGGATCATTTGGGAATGGAGAGCTATGATGGTCTCCAAAGATCTCTCAAATCTTGATCCAAAGTGTGTATGGGCACTCGATATCTGAGATATCCACAAGAATATCAACAACAATATATGTACCAATTAATCCTACGATATGATCATTATTATTACCCCAAACTAATTACTTCCAAGGTGTGTCTAGTTTAGGTATGAGTCCATAAAGATATGGAAAAATCTTAAGCCACCTAAGATGTGTTATGATACCTTTCTTCCAAGACTCATAATTTTCCTTTTTCAGAATTACTGTAGAAAGATGAATAGAAAACCCCGTGATACCTCCTAAAATGATCAAAACAAATGAATCAACTACTAGATTACCCCCCTAAATTCACTCAATCAAAGACCCCCCCAAAAATATATGAGCTTGACACTTTATGATTTGTGAGAGTACAAATTCCACATGCCAAAAACAACGAAGTAGTATTGATCTTGGTACGTGAAAATGCCAAAAATAGGCCATAGAATCATGTACATTTTTTGGTACAAAATGATACCAATATGATCATACCATTGAAAAGTACACAAAAAAATTATGCACTTTAAATTAAACTACAACCAAAAATGTTACCATAAGACCAAGATATGATCCCTTGAAATTCCCAAAATGAGGACGAAACAACATCTGTGAGAATCTAGAGTTTATGGAAAATATAGACACCAAAATCAAAATCCATCTACACCAGTGTGTAGAGCACAAAATTCTACCCCAAATAAATAAATAAAATCTCATAAAACGAAGATCTTGAGCTCAAGTTATGGTCATTTGAAAATAAGCTTAAAAACCAAAATGTAAATGGTGGAGTAAGAAAAATCTTTCAAAGTTGTTGACATCAATAGTTCACTATGTTAAATTTTATGTCCATATGAATGTCATGTTGGAAACTGCTTGAATGCTGAAATATTTTGAGGACCGTAGGTATATTCTGTAGGTGGAAAAAATATTCTACTCACCTAGCGATTTAATAAGGCTGACAAAATCTTTTGAAAATGGAAAAATATTCCACTCTTTATTCACCCGTTGTTAATTAATACACTGGTTTATAAATACCAGTTGCCAGAAGAACTTTGACTATGCTAGGTTTTTTCTAAATTGCCAGCTAATTTTAAATGGGGTTGGTCATTGCCACATGGCTAGATGGGACATCTCCGGGTATAGGGTACCATACGAACTGTGCAGGGTACTCTTTGTACACTACAAATTTAAATTTTTTAATTAAATTTTTCTTAAGAAAAATACAATCAAATATATAATCTTTTAAATAAAAAATTGATAGATAAGAAATAATAATTTTTTTTGCAGAAAAATCACACCGTCGACTATCATTATGGCATTCATATGATGAAATAGGGGAAAAATTTTCCTCAAGCCCTGTGTGAAGTGCTTGGATTTTGACGAATTGACAATCGATCTTAGGGTTTTTGGCCCTTCTAGACGCGATGGCTGGGTTAGATTTGACCCAAAATGCTCCAAAATTGTAGCTACCTTCTAGATCTGGCAACTACTCTTCAACTTCAAACCCTCATAGATCTGTCCTCATATGTCTGATTTGGATGAAGCAGAAGGAAAAAAAAATTCTCGAACCTTTTGAACTTAATGGTGAGCTCAAATTTGCACCAACAAGCTCTGATTTGAATCTGCAATAATGAACCACAAAGAGGAACCCCCCAAAATCTAGTATTTCTATC
>VDFB02016403.1:0-44066 GCA_007258455.2 Sequoia sempervirens | reverse complement strand
GAAATACCAGGGAGGGAAATTTGAATTCTTGAAGTGGAGTAGTGGAAGTTTAATGCACTGGCTAAAATTGGCTCCTTCTAGAATCTGATTTTGAGCTATAAAATGAAGAAGTTTCTCACTTGTTTTCACAGCTGGAGAAGTCGAATCTGCTCTAAGTGAAGCATTGCAGTGAATTGCTTGAAGAGTTTGGAGTTTTGGCTAAGTCTGGAGCTTGCTGAAGTTGCTGAGACTGCTGAGAAGGACACCTTGAGTTGCTGAGAAGTGCCATTGCTAAGGTCAAGAGAGGCGCACTTGCTGGTTGCTTAAGCTTAGTTTGTTACTGCCACTGCTAGGGAGGACGCCTTGAAGCAAAGAAGTGCTAAGTTGTGAAGTGCGCACTTGCAGGTGCAAAATACGAATTTATCAAAATTGCTGATTGGAGTTGTTGCAGATTGAAGTCACTAAAGTTTACTTAGAAACTTTTCTAAGTGTTGAAGTTCAAGAGAAGAAGCTGAGGTTTGCAAACAAGAAAATTATTGCAGCTTCTTGAAGTCGACTGCAGCCCCTACACAATATCTTATCTTATTTTATAAATTAAATTGCTGATGAATGTTTACTGTTTGCAGATGGCTGAGGCAAGGACGACTGGAAAGGACAATGGTGCATCTAGGCAAGCTGTGATCAAAAAGTTGAGCAAGACGTTCATGCCGGAATCAAAGTTCATTTCAAAGTTGGGCAAGTTGACAGATACCAATTTGGGCTCAGTCAACCTGGAGGCCTTCAAAAGCAGAATGCTAGGAATTGGAAGTCATCGTCCTTCGACCACTTCACACAATATTGTTCGAAGTGGGCTATATGCAGCTGCTGGTTTTCCACCAGCCATTCAGTGCTCGGAGCTGATGATGGAGTGCGCCAATTGTTACGACAAGGATCACAGGTCGATCATGTCACCAGATGGACAAGTGCTAGCTAATCTTACTCCAGCAGCCATTGGTGAAGCTTTCGGGATCCCGGTGCATAGAAGTATGGTCTACAAATCCAGAGAGCGAGCTGAGTGGATGTATGCTTCTGCTTTCGAGAGATGCACGGAAACAATTAACACTCATTGGATGAGCACTCCCAAGCCTTCTCGTGCGAAGTTGCCAAAGCAGATCATAGCGGAGGATTTGAAGCAGGAGTATTGTGATCTCATCATGATGCTGAGTAGGGTTGGAGGTTGTGCACAATCATTCATTTTTGAGCCTTGGATGTTTTACTACATCAACCTCGTGCTGGAAGGGAAGGATTATGTCAATTGGGCCGAGATGATAAGTGATAACTTGCATGAGCAGCTCCTGGGCTTGAGGAGAACGAAGACATTTTACATGAGCTCCTACATCATCTATATGTTGGCACGGATGACGAAGTACAGAGGGATTTCCTACAAGGAGCCTGTCGGTTGTGGCTCTCATCAATTCAAGATTCATGATGCTTGTCCGCAGTTGCATTTGGCGAGCACAACTCATTACAAGCGTGTCAACGATTCCTTCACCATGTATATCACGAGATTGCCGGGAGGCGTTACAACGCGGGGCTCTGAAGCCTAGGAGTTGGTTGAAATTATAGGTCTTTGAAGTTCCTCGGTTTAGAAATTTTTTCTTATAATGAAGCTGCAAAGGTTTTCATGCATTTCGCCATGGTACTTCCGTACCTTGAATGGGGATTTTAATGCTAAGAGACCATCTGAGCACTTTTGCTGATAAAATCAAGAAGAAGAAGAAGGGAGAATAGAATTTTAATTGTCATGAGCCTTCGGATGAGGTGTGTCCTCGATCTGACGGCGAGAGAAATTTGAAGTGAACTTCAATTTTATCATTTCTCATACCACACTAGCCGACAGCACTACGACCCACATCATAACATCAAATGGGTACTGTCAGAGGAGTTTAAACATAAGGCCACCATTGAGGATTATTGGGCTGATGCAGTTGATGAGATTGAGATAAGGAAAAGGATGTTCTCTCGGTTGCCGATTACTTTGATCAGGGAGTGTGAAGTTGTGCCGGTTCCAGACCAGGTGAACGAGGATATGGATGTTGTCCATCCTGATTATGCAGCAGTTAGAGATACTCCACTTCCACCTCCAGATTGGTCAGAGCCTGAGATTGCTGATTTGGACACACTTTCTATTCCTGTCCTGACATTCACTAGAGCTTGGGTTGATAGGCGAGTAAACAGGTTGAAGAGTAGGTCAATTGCCTTGACTTACAATATGATGGGAGATCACAGGACGCCCACCACTGGCAGGAAGAAGCAGATTACACGAGGTCCAGAATCCGGAAAGAAGGAGATAGTTCGACAGGAGCCCATTCAACCGGAGCCTCCACGAGTCACAGTTGTATCACCATTGGAGACACGTTCTCCAAGTATACAGGAGGTCTCTTTGTTTGCTGGTCGAATACGGTAAGATAGGTCTCGCCGGTGGCAGTGATGATATTGACCTCACCCGGAGAGAGTGATTGTGAGCGTCGCTTTGTTAAAGGTTGATGGTAGGATGATGAGGGACTAATGACCCTCAGTTTCAGCAGGAATTAGAGGCGGCCATGAACGATGATGATGATATAGTGTCGGGTGATACTCAGCCACTTGAGGACGATGAGCCTCGCCAGAATGATGAAGAAGTTGAACAAGTTAGAGAAGTCGAGGCACAAGAGCAGCAACCCTTTGACATACAGTATGATGTGCCCGATTGGCTTAAGGATAGAATGAGAAGAAGCCCTAGTGAGGAGCTTGATCCAGCGGTTGAGATGGAGGAGTTTTTGAACAGGATCAGTGCACCTCCACAGAAGAAGAAAGCAAGGAAATTTTTGAAGATATCCCGCTGAAGATGGCTCTGCGCACCCCTTCGTAATATGGCAGATTACCCACAGTTGGAGTGTGACGAAATGAAGCGTGCAATTTATGTGGTCACTACTCTGGATTTGGGACGGCCCACTGGTGCGCAGATTGTAGAGGAGTGTGATAACTCCTACCTTGCCCTCAAAGATAGGTTATTCAAGAAAGAAGGGAAGTATAAGAAGTTGAAAAGAGAACACAAGGCCTTAATTGGATATGTACAGTAGTTGTCTTGTTCTCGAGGGCAGGATATTCCGGTGATAGAGCCTCCAGCGGAGATACCTAGAGAGTCAGTCAGTGGCTTGGTAGAGTTGGGGAAGATGGCGCAGGAAGTGAACAAGTGGGTCACAGGAGTTCGTGCCGAAACCGAAAAGTTTATGGAAGACCTTGCTTTTGCTTTTCAGCAGGCTTCTAGTATTTTGGCACGGATGGAGGCAATTGATCATGCTTGGGGCGATGCTTCTGTCTACCAGAGCAAGGTTATTCAGCATCTTGAGGTATTGAGGCATGTTCCGTTGCGATTGCTGATCGATGGAGGTGTCATTCAGGAGAATGACAGATATGATTTCTCTAGATGGTATTCTTCAGTGATCACGGGGCGTGGTTTCTTCGACGCGGCACAGGCGAATTCAGCTAGGATACATAAGGCCATGGCCAATATCATTGATGGAGTTCAGAATACTTTCGAGGCCATATTTGCTAGTCGGTTGAATCCAGAGGAGGTGAATGTTGATAATTTGAGGGGTAGGCTGGTGCCTTTCTTTTCAGATGTTAAGACCTTCGTACAGGATGATTTCGAGAATACTTCTACTTTCTCCACTTTGATCCAGAACACGCAGGACTCCTTGATTGCTTGGAGAAAATCTTGTACAAGGCATGAACATTCAGTCACAGTATTGGAGTTTCAGCTAGATTGTGTTCCACCTATTTCGGTTCAGGAGGTTGAGGCCGTACTTCGCAGATTCGTGGAGTTGGCAGTCAGCGAGAAGGCAAATGGGAACGCACTACTGGACGAGGATCTTCTAGAAGACTGAATGTGGACATTTATTACCTTTACTATTTTTGGGAGTGAGTGGGAATCTTTGATTCATTTAATGTACCACTCCCTATTCTGGCAGTTTTTAGGGTTAGGGCTGAGGTGGCACGATTCTGGCCACTCTATTAATTGTAACCCTAGCCGTCTTTTGGGACTTGGCTAGCTATATAAAGGGGGAGTCCCCCTCATTTGTAACATCATTAGATCATTAGACAGTAGACATTGTGTGAGATTGGACATTAGCATTAGAGCTAGAGCTAGAGAGTAGAGTATTGTAGACATTTTGCATATTGGAGAAGAAAGAAAGTTTTCCCTTTGAAAACTTTTGTGGAGATTGTTGTGTAACACTTTTCATGATAATAGATCTTTTCATTGATGGTGGAATTCGTCTTGTCATGAATAGCTAGCAAGGTCTCTTCTTCCTTTCGTATCCAAGTAGCGTAATTTTCATGCAAGTAGTTTACTTTGATGTGTGGTATTTTTGTTGAGGTAGCTTCTTTCACTCCATACCACTAGCGGCTTGTTGATGATAAGTTCGCCTTGCGTGGTCAACTGGACATTATCTTGAATTTAACTTCGGTTGTGGTTTATATACTTACATGCGTCGTTTTGATGGTGTATGTATGTTAAATTATAACTTGAACATCTTTTACTATCCCTTTGAAGATTGCACTGATTTCGCTGAAGCTGTCCGACGTGAGGCTAGGTGAAATTTGGTTGAAGTCTGCCAAAACTGAATCCCACATATCTTGCATTTAGAATAGAGTACAAGTTTCTTAGGCCCTATACTCCTTTACTTTCCGCATATTTCTGATTAGCTTTAGGAAAACGTACTACATTGCCAAATCATACACGCAAGAAGTCCCTTTAAATCACATACCAACTGCTAACTGCAAGAAGTCTGAACAATTGTGTAAGTCCCCTCGAAGAACACATCAATACACATCAACCAACTGAGGGTATTCTAAGTATTCGGAACCTTGGAGTTGAACGTGCGAACTTTCTCGCAATCTTAGCATTACAATACTTTGATCAAGAGAGAATGGAGTAGCCTCGGACTATTTTGTTCTCTGTTTGGTGCGGTCACAAAACCACGCCAACAGACCTTGGATAATGAATTTATTCAAAAGTAGTGACGTTGAATGCTCTTATATTTTTTTGGGATTTTCAATTTTGAGGTAAAATAAAGGAAAAAGAATGAGGGTTTAGAAACTAGATTTATGCTAAACTACTCCTACGAACTTAAGAGACAAATGCTGGATAGTGAAATTTAAACCAATCTTTGCTTTGCCAAGCACAATGACTACAACTAGACAAGGACGGTGCAATCTTCAATGGGTTTTACGAAAGATATCCTATTACACAGTACCACCTTCAGTTCGAACAATGCATATAGGTAATAGGATTCAAGTTAAACAATTTCAATGTTCAGACTAACCTTGCACATCAAATTGAAAATCATTCAATTGAAAAAGGTATGAACTAATTCCACTATTTCCAACACTATCAATCTTTCATTCATCTAAAGAAATTTTAAAACTAATTTACTTTATTGAAGAAATCATGAAACCATGAGAGCTCATAAAAATAACAAATGCTCAACTCTGAATCCACTTATTATTTGAATAGCAATAGTAGCAACAATTTCACAAGTCTCTCCCTGAATAAATGAAATGCGTGGGGTTTATATAGGCACCCCAATTACAAAGCAACAACCAAGATTGATTTGAAATCAATGGCCAAGATCATTTCAATAAACCCTAACCCTAAAAAGCATAACCAACTCGAAGGACACATGGCACAAGCAGAACAAGCCACTTGGAGTATGGAAAACGATGGCACCTTGTGAATCATTTGAGCAAGTGGGAATCCAGAATGCAATTCCCTTTGGATCGCTCCCTAGCTGCAAATGCAAGAAATTTAGCTAACATAGAATTGAGTTCCTCCATTGAGATGCTCGGCACAGAATCCAGTTGCACTCCCATCACGTCCAAGGTTTCCAGGCATTGAGTGAAAGTACTTTCCCATCTATCTTCCTGTTTCTGAAAGTTATCCATAAAGGTCAAAAGGGAAGACATATCATCAAGCTGGTTCTCTGTAATAATCTGCACTTCCTTGAAGTAAATGTTCATCACATTTTTCTTCAGTCCTTCTAAATCTAAGCCATCTGCATCATGATGCTCCTGCCCTGTTAATCCTTCAAGGGAAGTGAGGATTTTGAACTGAATTTTCTCAACTGCACTCCGTATAACAGCACATTCTTCCTTCATTCCATCATACGTCTTCTTTTTAGCCAATAAGGAATGATACCACCTGCTGAAATCATATGAGGCTCCTTCCTCAATAACACCTTTCTGATCAATATTTGCAAGGAAACTTCTTTTAAAACCTTCAAACGAGGTATTACTTTGTCCTGTATGTACTGGAAATCTTCCCAATTGTCTTCAACTTGATTAACTTCAGTTATGAGCAAGGCAGATCTGTCATAAGTCTGAGCACATTTCTCCAAGAATTGCTCCATCTGCTTTGAAATATTAATAACCCAACTCTTAGTTGCTTGACTCGTGATCCTCATAGCTTCAAGAACATCAACGGATTCCGGAGTAAGGGATGATGGCGGAATGAAAGCTTCATTTTCTTGGCGCAAAGGGGCTGTTAGCTGCTGAATGAATTCCATCAGCCTTAGATTTTCTAACTCTAGCCTTTCTTTCTTCTCCTCTGTTTTGTCGAACTTCTCCTTGATAGCCTTGAAAGTGTCTGCTAACTCATGGAAATCCTGATCTATCGTGGTCGGCCCAATATCCAATGTTGTAACATCATAATCCATAGGAGTAATCTGATCTCTTGGTTTATCAACTTTCGGGACTGCAACTTGTAAAATTCGGGATCCTACATCATTCCTGGTAATCTGAGAATACTTCTTAGGCTTCTTTGGCGCTTTAGCTTTACCAATCCTCTCTAGGAAGTCTTGCATGCTTTCAACTGGTTGAGCTTCATCTAATGGTCTAGATTTCTTCATCAAACTTTCAGTCAACCAAGCTGGGATAGTGGATAATTCCATCCCATCTTCTAACTGAACATCATCATTAATTCCTTTTAGAGCAGAAATTACCTCATCTCCCAGTTCTTCATTGTTCTCAAGAATCTCAGTATCTCCTGCGCCTTCAATCATCAAAGTATCACCTCCTTCCAAACTCTCAGTGAGGGCTTGATCTTGGAGAGAATCCAACTGTTCTAACTCTTGAAATTCGACCTCCTACTCATGACTTGGTTCGGTCTCAGCAATGGGCACCTTTTCTATTACTCCAACAGATAGAGTGCTTGAGGATGATGGAATTACACTCACTTTTTGCTTCTTATTCTCCAATTCTCTGTCAGCTGATTCTTTTTTCCTTGTGTGAAGATCCTCATTCACTACCTTTCGCTTGCCAGGACATGAAAATTCATCAAGACTTTCCCCAACTGCTTCCTCCTGGGATTCCTTGTTGCCCAATGTGGCATAGGTAAGAGAAATTCCTTCTTTTCTCAATCTGCTAATCTGATTATCCACCCATTCCCTTGAGTATGCAATAATGTCCTTCATCAATGTATCCAAATCGGTCAACTCAGGTTGTGTCCAGTTAGGCAACAAGATAGGCTTATCTTTTTCCTGTTCAAATTGAGGATGTATGTAGTCCCTGTTGTCTTTTACTTGATCAGGTATAGGGAATAAATCATACCTTTTTACAAGTTCAATTGGAATTCTGGACCAAGTCTTCTTCCTGACTCCATACTTGTCCACCAAGTTAGACCAATAGTCTTCAATCTGCATGACATGAAGGGACTTCTTCCCATAAACTTTTAAGTATGGATCATAATCAGACCTTGGACTATAAAGGCCGAACTTATAAAACTGCAACTCTAACTTTGCTGTTTTGGCTGATTGTAATGAGGGGCAGACCTCTAGCATTTTTCCAATTGTAACAGGAAAATCCACTCTTTGTTTGTTCCCCTTCGCCTGAAAAGAATCTACACACGCCAGTTGCCTTGCAACTTCGAGCATAACAATCTTGTCTGTTGGATACCGAGGAAGTCTGTGCGGAGCATCTGAGAATCCATGAACTCTTATGTATGTAAAGGTTGGGAACTGGATGAACCAAGACCCGAATTTATCAAGCATTACCATAGCCTCCTTAGATAGCCTTTTTTGAACTGCTCCTTGAAGAACTCGCGTGATATACATAAGGAAGGCGTCATTGGTTATCTTAAAATTGTCCCTGTAATGTAGTTGGAGTTGCGGGTAACAATCATATGCTTTGAGCTGATCCTTTCGAATTCCAACTTCCCCTTTGCAAATCAGTCCCTGCACTTAGTGAACCGTGCCAAGATATAAACCACGTAGGAACTCATATAGAAGGTTTTAGTTTTCTCCAAGTTTCGCAACTGGAAATCAATGTTATCACTTATTAACTTTGCCCAATTTATTGCTTCCATTCCCAATACGACCTCCTCTATATATGAGAACATCCATACTTCGAAGAAAGCTCCTTGAGAAGTACCCATAATCCTGTTGAGCATATGAATCATGTCACTGTACTCTGCTTTAAAATCCGTGCAAATTAATCTATTTGGCAACTTGGACCGATGTCTTTTAGGCTCCTTCATCCAGTTGGAATTGACTATGTCCATACAGGATTCTTTAGCTTGATCAAACATGGCCTGTAATTCCTTTTGAGTCCTGTTCAGCATTTTCTGACGATGGGGAATACCAAATACTTCTCTAACTGAATCCTCCGTGAAGTATGCCAATGTGATCCCATTAGGTGTTTTAATGGACCTAGTCTGTGGATTATATCTTCTGGCACATTCGACCATTAACTCACTGCACTGAACTGTAGGTGGAAATCCTGTTGCTTGATGAAGTCCAGACTTAACGATGTTAGTGGCAATAGGCGTGGGCATTTCATTCTGAGCGCCAAACATTCTTCTCTTGTGTTGAATTGCATTGAACTGTTCAAAGTTGGTATCTGCTACCTTCCTCCATTTTGAGGACAATTGGGATTCTGGATAAAATTCTTTGAGGACTTCCTTTACTTGAGCTTTCCTGACTCCACCTCTCACGTTCTTTGGAGAAGACATTGTGCCTGTACGAAGCTCGAAGTTAGAAATTTTTTAACAAATTTGTAAGAAAGGCGATTTCTTGGCTGGAGAAATTTTAAAATTAATTAAAAAAAATATTCAGAATTTGATTAAAAGGCTGTTAAAGAATAAATTCTCAATGAAATCTGATCCGCCTTTATTGTTTTAAAGAGCATTCATGGAATTTTAAATAATCTTCTGGACTTTTTTTAAAGAATTAAGCTGAAGTTTTCTCAAATCCACAATGAAAAATCCTTTTCCCTTCTAAAATCGCCAGCAATAACCTTGCAGTTGTTTAAGAAATCCGGAAATGGAAGAGGAAAATCGAACTCTATGTTCTGGAATTAAAAAATCTGTTTGCAGCTGAAGAAGAAAGACGTCTTTGTCTTGAGAAGAGCTTGCCTGTGAGAAAATTCGACTTTGCAAATAATGAAAATAAACTCACAAGATCATCTTTTATAATAAAACCTTTCCAAATTAGTTTAGGTCGACCTCTTCTTCCATTGGGTGCTTTTGCTTTAAAACGAAAAAAAGCAATCTTATCTTGATCTTTGACTTTTCAAACAAGGCGTCCCTTTTGGCTTGACAACTAAGTTTCATTTTAAAAATAAAACTTAAGTTATTTATTCTATTTTTGCCTTTTAGTAAAATTCGACCCTCAAGTGGACTTTTCACTTTTCAACTGGAATTTCTCTTACCAAAGCGATTTTGCCTTAGAAAATTTTTGATTCTTTCCTTGAAGAATTCGACCCTCAACTGGAATTCTCTACTTCCCAACTGGAATTTCTCTTCAACTTGAAGTTCTTGAAGTCCAGTTCACAATGTCTCTTGCCTTAGTCGATTTTCATCTTTGTCCAACTGGAATTTTGAACTTTTCAACTGGAATTCCTAGGCGGATTTTCTCAAATAGACGAATTTTAGTTGGATTTTCCAAGATTTCTCTTTGATGAACGGATTTCTCAACTGGAATTTTCGAAGATTCAACTGGATTTTCTTAATGGCGCACCTATTCCAGACTTAGGCGAATTTTATCATGATTTTCTTGCTTTTTACTTGATTTTTCAATGATTTTCTCTCTTAATGGCGCGATTTTTCAATTGATTTTTTAGCTTTTGCATGCGCCTCTTCCTGCTTTTCTCGTGTTTGCATGTGCTTTTCTCATGTTTGCATGTGCTTTTCTCATGATTTTTTTTATTTTTTCAGATTTTTGCTTGATTTTTGCTTGCTTTTTAATTCCAAAAGTGGAAACTTTCGACTCCACTGCCAGTGAGACCTAGCACTTTCTAAAAATAGAAACTTACTAAAAATAGAAAAAAGCAAAAAGCAACTTTCTAAAAATAGTAAATTCCAGATTGGTCTAGAAATGCCAAAAAGGAAAAAAGCAAAAAGGCAAAAAAGCAGAATCCCTAAAAAATAGGAAGTGTCAGAATTGAGCGAAAGCACAGGCGATCCTCGTCTACCGGGTCTTCTAAGCACTTCTATGACATTCATGTTCAGTTTCAGGCCCAAATTTCTCAACTTGGCTTAGGTGATGACTCCAGACTTTGACACGAAATTCCCAGATACCAGAGACTATGAAATTGCCACTCAAAGCTAAACCCTAAGAGCAAACCAGCGAGGGTCCCCATTTGCAATGGGGCGATGTGTGAAATAGGTCACAACACGTCCCCTTGTCCCCTGAGACGGCAGGGGATGGGGACAGGAGGTTTTGGGGTAGGGGACGTGTCCCCGTGGAACACAGATTTATTCCCATAATCATTGTCTTTAAAGAAAAATGCTTAAAGGAGTAGAAAATAAAGCACTTTAAAGCATAAACCTACCCTAAACAAAGCTTAAATAAAAGTTGTCTAAAACATCCTACAAATGGGCATTCAACCACTCTGTGCAAATTAGAACGTCCAAAAAAGCAATTGCTAAAAATGATAATTTTTGAAAATAGCAGTTTTGTTCTGAAACACAGTGGACCTTCTAAAGAATCTTGAAACTCTAACGACCAATGCACTGACAACTTCACCAACCATGGAAATTCCGTTGTTGCAAGTCTGAAACCCTAAGATCAACAAGAAATGGGTGAAAAGCTGCCTTAAACTTTAATGATGCCCTGGAAGAAAGCTGAAGAATAATGAAAAAGTTTTCTGAAAAGTGATGACAAACTGATCTGAATAGTTAATGTTTTACTGCTGCTTTATGTTGGGAGCACTTTTAAGGGGTCTCTGCTGCTTGACTTGGCAGAATACACTTGAGGAGCACATTTTTGTCACCTTTTACATTCCTTAGTGAAATTCTGAATATCTTTTGCATCCAAGCTCTGATTTACACCTCGTTGGATGTGTTGGAAAGTACCTTTCATTGGATATGCACTGAAACTAATTCAAACCTACAAGCATGACATCCAAGAACATGTGAGACAAAGATTTCATGACTCTGTAGAGTACAAATGACTTTCATTGGACTAGAAAGCAACACCTTTATGGAAAATACAATCCAATACAGATATTGTTTGATATAGAGACTATTTGAAGAAACAGAGTTAATAGAATCATTTTTTAGGAATGGACTGCATGATTTTGAGACTATTCATGATCCATATTTCATGAGCTGTGTTCACAAGAATCCATCTCTCATGACCATCAATGGTCCACTTACTCATAGTTTCTAGGTGATGCTCACAGCTGCGAAGCACTGGAACTTCCTAGGTGGTCACCTATCTGAGTATTACTCTGGCTCAAGCATTCTTACCTGTGAAATTTACCTCAAAATAAGGCCTTCTTAGCTTGCTATGTCATTTAAAAACTTTTAACAAGTGTTGTGCCTTATGAGCATTTATTATGGAGCTCTGTGGCTCTTTTATTTTATTTTACAAGTGATGTTTCCACAGTGTGTTATGTAATACTATTTTTTGGGAATTAACTGCATAGTTTTGACTAAGTCTTCATGATAAATGTTTCATTTGTGGTTCCCAGGAATCCATCCTTCATGAGTACTATGCTTATAGTGGTGAAGCACCGGGACTTAGCAGGACTTATTATTTCTAGCAGCAGTCCGACATCTCTTTTTCTACCAGTTAGCTGTTCTTTTATCAGAAAGTTCTTTGTCAGATGGTTTATAGAAGAAAAATCATTATTTTTGAGTTGAGAAACCTAGAGAAGAGTCCAAATCACAACAATCTTTTCTTAATGTGTGTTAGAAAGTTCATGGTCAAAACTTAAATACGTGGAAACACTGGATTATTGCCTAGACGAATATAAAGATTTGATTGATATTGTAGAAAATTAGCTCACTGAAGGAAGGAGAAACAGACGATCTAGAAAAAGATTGGGATATCAGAAGTAAAAATTAAAGGTCACGATACTCTTGAAACTGTTAGTGATAGATGACATGCTGCTAGAAATTTGAGAGACAAAAGCTGCATCAGATGTCTGGAGTATGCTGAAAGAAAAATATTAGACTTTGAATAGAGGGAAGACCTTATGTTTGAAAAATGAAAACCTGTTATACTTTCTAAAAATGGAAGAGGGAGGTTTTCTTCAGCAACATTTGCTGAACATGAAATTTAATCATGGATCAATCACTCATAGTTGACAGGAGGTAGAAGAAGAGGATTTGATTGTGATCACTCGTAGAAGCCCGCCTCCTTAATTTGCATCTTTTGTTGAATTTTTTCAATCTGACTTTTGGAGATGGCAACATCACTTTTGTTGGGTTGTGTACATGTCTGCTAAAAAAACAATTTGGAAAATACAGTTAATCTTTAGAAAGTGTCCTTGTTGCAGAAGTCAAAGGTGTTGCAGAAGTCAAAGGGAAACAGAAAATGCAGTTGCAGTTTCGAAAAGGAAAATGATTGAATTCTACCAAAAAAAAATGTTAAGGTTTACTTTTGTGGTACGATAAGCATCTAAAGAAAAGCTATTGGAAGACAGTGTGGGTTGAAAATAAGAATACCATCCAAATCCATGATCAAACCAATACTAGCGAGTCTGTGATTGAAGATGATAAATATGCCTCAGTTGTTTCTCAGCATTGAAATCAGACTACTAGGAACATGGTGAGGAGTATGTTTAAAGGAAAGAAAGCTTCAAATAAGTATTTGGCTAAAGTAGTTTATAACGCTGCCTCCCTGGTCAACATAAGCTCTTGCTAGGTATTTGAAGGAATTACTCTTGAAGGGGCATGGACAAGCACAAGTATGAACATAAATCATGTCAATTTTTCTGGTTCAGCTACTCATGTCTATTTCACAGGAAAAGAGAAATTAGATTTTTGGTGTAAGAAAATGATGATTTTTGGTTACAAATGATCATTCTAGACATATAGGTTGGTAATAAAAATATTTTACTCTGCTTAATATTTCAGCCTAGTTCATGTTCTTCATGTCTAACAGATAGTAACATAGCAGCAGACAAGGAGGTTCATGGTAATGTGTAAGATGTGCAGGTGCCACATGATGATGAGAGGGAGACATGTCTCACATTAAGGATGTTAAGGCTGAATTGTCTTTGATTGAGGTTGTTGACAAGTCTGATCAGCAGGCTGTTCCTGTAAATAGTAGACACAAGTGGTATTAATCTAACATAGAAAGAGCCCAGAAAGGTGAGTTCACTCAAGCCACTTCAGATGGAAGGCATAAGAAATAGAGTAAGAAATTTTATAAGTAACTAAATTTTGGCGATGATTTAGAATTTTGTAATTTTGATTTGATGCTTAATATTGCTAGTAAGTCTAGTTCTTATGGTGAAGGAATAAGGAAGCAATAATGGAAAAGGGATATGCAAGTGGAGTTTGATACTGCGATGAAAATCAAATCCTGGGTTCTTGCTGAATTACCATTAGGAAAGAAGCTTGTTGGGTGTATAAGATTAAGGATAAGTATATGCAAAGGAATTTTCCCAACAGGGTTAAACTCTATGAGGAGACCTTTTCCCCAATAACAAAGATGGTGACTATTAAGTTGGTTTTAGGCTTCTACCCATTGCATTCAAAATTTGGTTGGAGTTTCTTATCAGATGGATGTCAAGAGTGCTTTCCTTAATGGAGATTAAATTAAGCTTACATCTCAGCTGCAATGGTTTGAATCTGCAGAGAAAGAATACCATGACTATAAGTTGTCAAATCTCTTTGAGTATGAAGTATGCTATATGTAATGTCCCCTTCCAATTGACATCTCTCAGTGTTTAAGATTAGCCTATTATGTGACCCTTGTAGGCTGATGGGATGGATAGAGGGTCTTGTTGGAGCTTGGCTTGGCTTCAGTTGTCAGAATCTACCAGTTTGGCTTTCGTTCGGGGTCGTTCGGACATCATTTGCTTGACTTGCTATTTTTAGTAAGTGGAGACACTCAACAGAGCACCCCTGCTATTTTTAGCAGTATGGTTTGGTCGTATGCGGATTCAGTCACTTATCATCCGGCTTCAGACGGTTCGTCATTTGGACCTGTTTTGAGAGAGAGATTAATATTTGTTTGCTAAAATAAATATTAATTAATTAAAGGCTTATATTATAAAGTTATAATATAATTAAATATTATAACTTAAGTGACTTAAAGGAAGGGGTCGACCAACATGAAGAAGGGGCCACTTTTCAATTATATTTTATAATTAAAAGTGCGTTCGAGACTTTGGAAAAATTAAAAGAAGAATTTGAACTTTATTTAAATGATGCTTTTTTGAGAAAAGTCGACCCTCTTGAGAATATAAGGTTTTTCATTGTGAAGAAAGAGGATTATGTTATGAAATCGAATTTTTGCCAAGTGCTTCTTCAGAGAACAGAGCCTAGGGTTCCAGTTTTCATTCTGCATTGGAGAATGAGCCATCTTCAGTGTCTGCAGTTTAGAGGCTGTGAAATACCATCTGATTTATTGCTATTAGAGAGATAACTTCATCCAGAAGTTATTACAGAGCTTATACAAAGATTACTATTTCAGAGTTTATTCCAGAGAATCATCCAGAGACAAAGAAGATCCTTGAGCGGCTGATTTGTATGCATTTGGCATCCATTCTTAAACTGTATGGACTTCTAGTTTGCTGCTGCAGGGCCGTACCAGCAAGTACAGGGCCGTACTTCATCTTGGGCAAAGCGCCTTCCCTTTTTGCTTTCTGGCTTCATCAAATGGGGCACCTATACCTCTGGGTTCATTCGCGATCATCTAGCGGAAGGAGAAATTGATTTTATTGATAACCGTACCATTTCATCTTCATTCCAGGCGCCTGTAATCAGCAAATCAGGTTTTTTCATTAATGCAATCAGTTTTGCTTTTTAATTTGCATGTTAGGGTTTGGATATTGTAAACACTGAGAAAGTGTAATAGAACTATTTGCCTTCGATCTGGAGATTCAAATTTGTCAGTTTCAGCTTATTGAATTTATTATAGAATTTTTGAAGCAATTCTTTCAAAATCGCATTTTGTCTCTTTGTGCAAAAAACACAAAAAAATATCAAAAACTCAAAAACCATCAAAAACAAGCGGTTTTCAGAAACAGTTAGAAAAGGGGTTTCTACACTATATGAGCTTGATATATCAAAATTGATCTCCATTTTATTAGGTATGGATTCAGAAGTTTTTCGATCCCGTAATGTCCCCTTCTCGAGCATGACTTCTTCTGATTACCGTTAGCCTATTCTGGAGACCCGTAGGCTTCTCGGTGGTGAAATTAGGGTTTCTTGGCTGGTGGTTTCTTGTGCTCACGGATTGGCGTTTGAATTGCGGATTCCTTCTGGGTTTTTCGTGAGCTTTTCGGTGATGTGTTCGTTTTGGCATTCTGAGCACTTTCACGAATTTACTATTTTTAGTAAATTCTATTTCTGGCAGTGGTCTTGTTGGTCTAGGCTCGATTAACCTTCTACTTCAGTTGTTCAGTTGGTTTTGCTCAAATTTCGGCTTCGGGGCTCGTTTGGAGAGATAAGTTGAATTAATTTTAATAAAGGCATGTTTAATGTTATATTTTGCTGTTGGCCCCCTTAGCCTAGTGTTGGAACTTAAGTTGTTTTTAAAAGGTGGCTTTTGAAGGGGTGGCGCCCCATGAGGATTATTTTATATTTTCTAATGTCAAAAATCAATGTTGGAGAAAAGGACGCCCACCTTGGAGTTTATTATAATTTAAAATGTCAAAATTGCTAAGGCAAAAAGGGACGCCACTTTTGGAGGGAAAAGGAGTTACTCAAAATTTGAAATGCTGGGTTTCTAGAAGCTTCTGGACAGTCATCTCAAGTCTTTAAAAGGAGGTCTTGGTCTTCAGTTTCATCATCCAACGTCTTGAGTAAAGTTATGCTGCCGAAATGGTGAGAGGATTGCTTCGAGGAATGAATGCCTCCTAGCTTGGCTCGACTTCGTGCTTGTGAGACAGCACCTAGTGGAGATATTTCTTGTGTTTGAGTGCAATTTGTAGTGAGCTGGTGACACTCAAATCTTGTGCTTAACATTGAAAAATTCTGATATTGTAAGCTGAACAGTAGTACTGTCAGCATCTTTTACTTTCTTGTTCATTTCAGTATTTGTAATTACCCACTGAATAAGTGGAAGAGGCTGGCTTGCCGCCTAGTTTCTTAATTTGCTTTGAAAATTCAAGTCTCCGCCATATGGTCGCCTCTTGTCCATCATGGACTGAGTAGCACATGCTTGGTGTTGAGCTATTTTCAGTATTGCATTAGATAGGGACCCTCTGACCGAATGCTCGTCGTTCGCCGGCACATCTCGTGGTTAGAGTTTCTTTCCAGCATTTACTTTTGAGACCCTCTGACCAATGCTCACACCTTGCCCATCACGGGATCCTGGTGTACATTCAGGTTAGAGTTACTTCCAGCATCGTTTTGGTTTTCTGACTAACCTTAACGGGTGCTTGACTCATTGTAATTTGCCTTGAAAAATTGAAAAAAATTGGTCCGGTATATTTCTGATCCATATCTAAATGTCAAGATTTCACATGATGATATGCTTACTCTATTATTTAGATTGTTGACTTAATCATCAAAGACAACAAGAAAAGTACAATTCAGCAGGTAAAATCAGAGCTATGCTCTAATTTTGACATAACAAATTTTGTTCTCTTGTGTTATTGCCTAGGAGTATGATATGTTAACTGGTCATGAAAGTTGTGAGTTGGTTGGAACTGTAAGTTGACAGTCAGGAGGTAGTTGAAAGTTCCAGAAGCATTTGACAGTGAACACTTTAAATGTAATTTAGTCTTGAACATTAATGAATGAAGCATTGTTCCCTCTTATTTCTGTCTATAATTTTTATGTTGAAATGAGGAACTCCAAAACTGCAAATTATTCTAATAACACAGGATATTATTCATTCTTTCAGGATAGACAAGGTGATATTACATTGGATTATAAAGCCTTTCAACCACCCAAACTAACTTATAGGAAAATTTATCGACGTCTAACTTTTTTTAAATAATTTATTTACTAACTTAATATACTAATATAGATGTAATAACTCCAACATTCCCCTCTTATTACATCACTCTGAAGAAAGGTAGGAACATAGGTAATGGAACAACACCCGATGAACTAGGACATACATTCAGCTTCATAAGTATCGCCAACTAACCATAATGTACTAGAGAACAAATCCCATGTACAATGCCAAGGAACAAATCCCAACTCAAGAGGACGAATCTCTCCTTTGAGAGAACAAATCCCTCCTCTAAGAGTACAAATCCTTCCTCTAGTGTAGAATGGGAACAAATCCTTCCTTTAGTGTAGAATGGGAATGCATCCCTCCTCAACTGCATAGTAGGAACAAGTCCCTTTAAGTCCAAAAAGTAAATCTACCAAGCCCCCACTTGATTCAAAAGGGGACAAAATATGAAGATTTGGTGCCGCTCAAGCAATGTATCATCTTTGAGTGAGAACTGAGAAGCTAACTTGTGTTACATCCCGATTTTATAGCTACTATTGAATAGGGCAATTGATTGTAATGTTTGAATCTTGATGATGAATAAAACATGGTTGATCTCGTTATTAAATGAATGAGTTATGTTTAAATGATGATTTCATTTGATTGTTACTTCTAAATGATTAGTCTTGATTAAATGTTGCAAACAATTATGGAATAATAGTATTCTAACTTGTGAGATGTTTTTACCTTGTTATGAGCATATGACTGCCGATGTCATGTCATGATGTGCAAGTACGAAGACTGTTCCTTCGGACAGAGGAGAGACATCATTCGGGGAGGAACTTGGTCGGGTAAACAGTGACAATTACCAAATTGGGCATACACACACATACTATAGAATGAGTAAGCCAAGTCTGTTTGTCGAGATAACGGTAAGTCATCCATAGGCTTAGGGAATCTGGTTACTTCTTTGTGCTATCTGAATGATGATTACTTATGTCTGACTTGTTGTGTTTAAATCATGTGTGAGAATATGAATGGATAGGTCAGGCAAGTACGTGTATACATGTATGTCATGTACACATATCCATATGTATATACATATCGATACATACGAATGCTTGGCAGATGGATATGCCATACGTATGTATCGACATGGTATACAAACACATATGCATACAGGATATACATGTATATACCTACTCACGTTACCTATCGCCTGTGTATAACGATGCTATTATTATTATATTTGCTTGGGATTTACATATTTACATATTTACACAATGACGTAAAATGTATACTGAAAGTACGCTGACTGGCTCGCAATATACATGTTTAACGTTTAGTACGTATAAGTGTAAATATTTAAATATGTAAATATTTATATATTTAATCGTATATTAATATATATTTATATTATAATATTACTAAATATATATGTATGTATATATAATCTAATATATTTAAATATAAATATTTAAATATTTAAATACACATACATATGTATTAAAGTAAATATTTTTATAACGGAAATATATATTTATATATTAAATATATAAATCAAAGGATTTGGAAATTAAGTAAATAATACCTTGGTAAATTTATAAAACGATTTTTACTTTTAGTTATAAATTATTACTTTAAAAATATTTACATAAATTAAATGTGAAGGAAGTATCAAATACTTGATGTTTTTATTGATACGCATCAAAACTCGTGAATTTCACAATGAAAATATTTGATTTTGATTCAAATAGGAAATCGAAACATTTAAAGTTAAATATTTGAAATATTTAAACACTTTATATAGTGAGAAGTCGAATTGTTTTTGAATGAACATTTGAAAGGGAGATTAAAACGTTTTATTTGTAAACCTCATGAAAAAGCCACGCGCAGGAAGAAGAACGCAGAAAAACGAACTGGAAAACGCGCGTCTGGTAAAAACGCGCCAGAAAACGCGTCTAAATCGCGACTTTGACTGCGACCTAGTTTGCAAAATGTTTGAATGTTCTTTAGGCGAGTTAAATGGCGACGTGGTGAGTTGCTGTATTGACGTTTCATCTGGAACGGATCTTTTGCCTCATTAAAACCCAAAAAAAACTGAAAACGCCTTGTGTTGTCAAAAATCCGCCATGAAAGTTGAAAAATTCTTCTCTTGCTGGCTCTAAAAAGGTCGAATCACCTTCAATTGATGACTTAGGGTTAAATAATCCGCCAAATGTCTTTTGACTGTTTCTAAGCACTGTGTTGTCAATTGGCATGCCTCCTTTAGTGGAATCCGTTGCAATTCGGGCCCTATATAATGACGCCCTTCCATTCATTGTGAACTCACCTTTTGAGAGCAATCTGAGTTTAGTGTTTTCATTCCATATCCATTTTATAATACTGCCTGAGTTTTCCTGTATTGCTGAGTTTGATAAGCACAGTAAATTATTTCCAGCATTTACCAGTCACAGTGAATTAAAGTCAATTTTGAGTTTAAAGTGAGGAATTTGTATTGCTGAGTAGGAATTGAGTGGTGAAAACACGTCTGAGAGAAGAGTTATAGGAGTTCACTATAGAGTGAAATACTATCATAAAAGAAGCCATATTTAGCTGAAACTCCGGAAGCTTATTTCAAGGAGGAATTTTGAAAGAGCAAGTCTGGAACGAGAAACTCTAAAATCAGGCAAGAGTCTTCCTATTATATAACTTTTGTTTAAGTATTGTTTATTTTGCGTCTTGTGTTCATTGCTTTCAATTAGCTTAATAGGAAAGAACCAATTCGATGAATAAAGCAATGCATTAAAGGAGAAAATGTGTGAAGGATTCAATGATTAAGGGGAAAATTGTGAATAAGGGATTATTTGGGTTAAAAGTTTAAGGGATTAGAATGTTTCTCTTGCATTAGAACGAAATAATGGAAAAGATAAAAGAGAAGGATTTGTTTGCATTTTAAATGGTTTTTGCATGTTGTGTATGATCTCTATATGTGGGAATACGTAGACATACTTATTAGCTACTAGGATCGAGATGATGGCAGAATCAAGTGAAGTCTTTTAGCTTAAGTTATAGGGATAACTGAGACAATTTAAATACTCCTAGGATAAAGAATTCCTAGTTAGGAGGAATTGATACAAGACTCTTGAATACTGTTTTCATTTCTAGTAGGTTCGTATGATTGTAGGATGTCTGGGATGACGGATTCACCCATTGAAAGACAAACCTATGCGTAGAGTAAGGAAGCCTTAAGTCAAATCGGCCCTGAGTAGTGTTTATGATAGATGACCTTCATTCGAAGTACTGAATGAGAATACTTTGGCCAAAGTAGTGAAAGGTACGACATCCACCTAGATGTGAGATAGTTGAGACTACACTGTCAGTTCATTGTGATCCGAGTACTAGATCGAGATTGTGAAATAGCAAGGTTCTAGTTGAGTAGGACACAGACTATGCTCACTTAATCAAGTAAAGATACCCTACCACCCTTCTTCGGAGGCCGCTCATTGCAATGATCATGGGACCGCGATTATAAGTCAGTTACGGAAAAGCCTCGAAATGATGTTTCTCTCCACAAAGAAGTTTACCGATGTACGGCGATTTGAAAGGACTCGACTCGACCTTCTTACTTCTATTTGTGCAAAAGCTATAGCTATGTATGTAATCAGTATTCCTTTTAACTCGATTTATATTTGCAATGAAAATGAAATTCATGAGGAAAAACATATTGTAACTCTATACATGTTTATCAATAAAGAAAGGAAATTTATTGTAATATCTTTGTTATATGTTACTTTTACATTTGAGTGAAAATTGAAAGTTTTTAATTCATTTGATTGGGTCGAATCAACTTGAGATAAAAATAAGCCTTCCTCCTAGTTCATCCAACCTCTCCTTTGATTTTGTTAGATTTATCTAGTAAGTGTCACATGAGTCTTTGAAAGTTTGATCAATGCATTATGTAATCTCAATTCTAAGTTTTTCAGTGACCATTAGCCTATTTCCAGAGTTCCCGTAGGCTAAATGGATGGGTCAAGGGGACTCTGAGGTCCTTGGAGGATGCAGCGGCAACACTTCTTTGTTTTTGATGTTGGCTTTGAGCTCAAGGGATGATTCTGAGTTGAATGACATTCTCTGCAGTGTTATCGGGTGATCTGGGTGTTCTCCAAATTTTTTGGAGAGCATGTCTATTTTTAGAAAGTCTCCAAAATGGTCTCATTTATTCATCCCGTGCCTCTGCATCACTTCGCTGTAGTTAGAATAGGATTCTGAGTTGATTTAGGATTTTCCATCAAAGGGGTAAAATAATTTAATATATTTTACTTAAGTGTAATGTCTAATTATTGTTTATTTTCACTTAAGTGATTATAATGTTTTGCAAAGTTGAAAAAGCACCCCAAGTTGGATGCCTAGCCTTGAGGAAGGGGACGATGGCATATGAGGGGTTAATATTATTTTATAAAAGCAAATTCAAAAAGGAGGACTATTTTATTATTTTCAAATTTGCAACCTCTCCCTCCAAAAATTTATATAAGGAGGCCATGGGTAGCTCATTTGGTCATGTTGATTGGAGATAACGAAGTGTTGCTAGATTGGGGATTGAATCCTTCAAGGCTTTGAGGATGAAAACCCTCAAGGTTGCTCTAGTTTCTTAAAGTTGAGAGATACTCCCTAGCTGGACATTGGTGTGGTTTCATTGCAGGAGTCACCATTGGAGCTTTGGTGAAGATTTCAGTTTGTTCTTATCATGATTTGCTTTGATGTTTTTTAGTTGCAATGTTTTGGGTGTGGATTTTTGACCTTACAGAGTGATTTTGGAGAGGATTTTAGTGGCGTTATGCTTGTTGGCTGTATCATAGTTTACATACTCGGACTTGGAGAGTACTCAAAAAGCCCAAAATTTTGACTTGGCAAAAACTTCGCAAAAACTTGGCAAAAAATCAGCAACTTAAAAAATAGTAAAATTTCTTATAAGAACACTTTTTTTTGCAAAAAATTCAATTACAAAATTGAGTCAACGGGTGCTTAATTTTTTCAAATTTGCATTTGTTAGTGTTAGCCAAATAGTAATGATAATCAACTGAGTAAGCAACCCTCCACTTTCTGATCACCCAGATCCCAATGAGGGCAAGGTGAGAGCATACAGTGAGAAGGGTATCTTTCCATTAGTTGGAAATCAAGCTAATTGAAAGCAAACACCTTCCACTTTCTGATCACCCAGATCTCAATGCGGGCAAGGTGAGAGCATACGGCGGTAAGGCTTAGAATAATTGAACTTCTAAGCAATCACTTCTTTAGTGGGTTGAGTAAGCAAACAAAGTGCATGAAGGGAAATCATCCGCTTATTCAACGAGAATTACAACAAAGTAAATAAACACTTGGCGACAAGCTGACTAATCCAAAGCAAAGTCTTCCGCTTATTCAACGGGAATTACAACAAAGTAAATAAACACTTGGTGGCAAGCTGGCCAATCCAAAGCAAAGTCCTTTGCTTGTTCAGCAGGCATAACATGAAAGCAAACTAAAACTCAACCACTTATTCAGCGGGAGTAGCATATAACATAAGGAAGCTCAATCACTTATTCAACGAGAGCACCACTTGTTTAGTGGGGTAAGTAGCAATGCAAATACAAGAGCGACTACCAATGGTACTACCAATCTAAGTCACAAGATTTGCCGAATATCAAACATGAAATTCAAATTTTAGCGAATTTCAAACTTTTCTTTAAATTTTTTTAAAATTCGCCTTTGGAATTCGTACGAAAAAAGTCCCATAAGTTTTTAATTGGAATATATTTGAATGTTGAGCCGTTGGTCTCTGTAGTCGATATCTATCTAGTTGATGGCTTCAATTTGCCTCTTTCCATGGCTCTTGTTTTGACAAACCCTCAGTGTGCCATTAATTCCGTGTCTCGCTGAACTCAAGGTGAGCGGTGGATGCAAAAGCGTGTGCGCCAGAATACACTGGAATAGAACCATTTCCAGGTCATGCCCTGCGCCAGTTCTTTGTCCCCGATGCCCACAAGATTTGAAATAGATTTTTCTTTTGATTTAATATGCGCATTTATATTTGACGATGGGAGTGGTGTGTGGGAGTCTCGATACTGTTTTATTTTGTTTTACGGTTTTTATTTGTTATTTAATTTTGTTTTTTATTCATTATGTTAAAATTTAATATTTTAAAATAAATAAATTAAATTTTTATTAGAATATATTTATTATTTAATATATAATTTATTTTATTTATTATTTATATATTAATATCTTTAAAATTTAAATTATATTTTTAAACATATTTATTATTTGTTTTACTTTGTATTTAGCTTTATTAATATATTTAAACATATTAGTATATTAATATTATTTATTTATTTATTTAAGTTTATTACTTATATTTTTAAAAAAATAAAATTATATAAGATGAATTTAATCTGAATTTTTTCCTTCCCGAACTTCATCCAGATTTCAATGTTGCTGAACTCAAATTCGAATTCGAACCTTGTGACTTAGCTACCAATGGTGTTACAATAAGCTCATTATGAGAATGTTTCAGAACTTCATATACTGCTGTTATACTAGGGAAATGATAAGAACATAAAGCATAACTTTCCCCAAAGATGCTACAATGAAAATATGAGCACACCCCCACAAAATATCACAAATATACCTCAATATGAAGTCTCGAAGTGATGGGAGATGGTCAAAAACATCGCTGCCACAGGTCTGATGCACTTTTTCAGGTCTGATACGACATAACAGTAGTCTGATATGACCAACCAACAAGCTCCCAATTCCACCAAAACACCAAAGAACTCAACCATGATGCGAGCAATGCAAAGGACAAGTCTAGGTGCCCTCCAAACAACCCAAACAGCAATGACAAGGTGGTATTTGAAGCCAAATAGCAGCAAGGGAAGTAACTACAGCAATGATGCCCTCAAGGAAAGATGTAAGGCCTCCCTAGAGGGGCCACCAGCTCCAATAAATCCAAATCACCTTCAAAAAATCCCAAACCTTGAGCAAAGGGGTGCCCAAGGACAAGGAAACCAGTGATCAAACACCCACAAATATACCCTCCTCCAAACAGCATGAGCATAAACGTTGGTTTTTCCTAGGTGAAAATGGTACAGCCAACAAGCATAAATCCTCTAAGAAGCACTCCCAAAACACTGCAAACATCTGCACAAATAGTTATCATACCAAAACATAGCTAGAAATTATCACAAGTAACCAAAACTGAAAACAAACCATCACCGATAAGCTCCAATGGTGATTACTAAATGCAATCACACTCCACCAGCTAGGGATTATCTTTCAAATCCGAAACCAACAACCTAAAGAGGGTTTTTCGTCCTCTGAAGATTCAGGAAAGAATACTCTGGTTCCAATCCGGTAGCATAAATTTATTTCCAAATTGCATAATCAAAGTGAGAGCAAGAGGGAGGTATAAATAAGACTTGAGACCCAAAATTTCAAACTCCTTTTCCCTCCAAAAGGGATGCCCTCCTTAGGAAAATAATATTTAATTTAAATTTCTCTTTAAACCTTCATTTTGGGTATCCACTTTAGCCAAGGCAAAAAAACATCTTTCAAAAGCAACATAAAGTTACCATGTCTAGGCGTGGGGGTCCAAGGGGCCTTTTTTAAAACTTAATAATTTATAACTTAAGTTGCCAAACTTGTCTTTTTCGAACTCCAAGGATGGTGGAAGCACTGAACTTCCAAAACTAACAGAACTCATCAACTGAAAATGCCACCCCTACCAAAACTGGAAACCTAGTATTGAACTGCTGCCAGGACCATTGCCAAAAATAACACTTACTAAAAATGGCATACTGCTAAAAATAGTGTGTCCAAACTCTAAATAAGCCCAATCTGAGATGCAGCTGTGACTTACTAAAAATAGTAAGTGCTAAAAATATACATTGCTAAAAATAGCAGTTATTGCCCATCAAGGAACTCATAAAACCCAAAAAAACCCAGAAAACTCTTTGGCAATCATCTACAATTACCCTCTGAAAGTGCTGGTAAGAAACCTCCAAGAATCTTGGAATCCCCTTAAATGCCTCCGAATAGCCTACAAGACTCCCAAAATAGACTAACGGTCACTGAAAAGCTTAGGGCTAAAAAAGGGACATTACAGTCCTCCCTCCCCAAGATTGCTTGTCCTCAAGCAATTGCAAGTCATACACTGGTTGATTTTGAATTAAACTCAATATGACACCAGGATCCCAAATAAGCTTGGGGAATCTATAGCTTCCCTCACTTGGAACACTGTTCTGCTAAGTGCCTGTAGATGTAACCTTATGAAGTTCCCTTGTAAATAGAGCAACCAATCTCAACATGACCTTAATGAACTCCCTGGAGAATTGCTCTCCACAATCGCAATCTTGTGGCACCATACAGGTAAACTTGAGAAAGTTAATTTGAACTTCCTCATTTTCAACTTCTTGCATTCTACCATCATGGTTATAATAGGAAAGTAAACTGCTGTCCAAAACATAAGTGCAAGTAAATGAATTAGAGCAACAACTGATTGGTGCTTGTACACTCCCACACAGATCTTGATTGCTCAAACTCAACATTCCCTTCTTCTAAAGCCACAAGTCAATCCTGCTAAGGGGCTGAATGGACTGAAAACATGCAAACTTGCAGCCTTCCAAGTCTGAAAGGGTCAACTTGTGGTCTGATTTTTGAAAAATAAAAAATCAGCATCAAAGAAGAAGAACAACTGCTGCCAAACTGAAAACCCTTAGTCAACATGACTTCTTTGATAATGCCCTTGGTTGGAAATGTCCTCTCAATTGTCACCAACTCAATAATGTGCCATATTTTGCTCAAGATCTCTCTCCAATCCACTTGCATGAACACAAATGAACTCATAAGATGACTGTAAGGAAGAGTAACAGCAGCATATTGTTCACGCCTATGATCTTGGGCATGGTAAATCTCTCCCAATGTGAGACCACCATGTTTGTGCTGCGCCACTCTGCTGTTCATGTGTGCCTCAACAACAAGTATCTCCTCCAAAGGAATGTCTCCCATGCCAGTCACCTGGGAGCCATAAACAAATTGCCCCACCAAGGCGTTGGGATTTTTGTAACCATCATACAATATTACACCCATCATAAATTCATCCTCCCGCTTCCTACGAAAGATTATGACACCTTTAACTTCCATATGCAAGTTAATCATGAGAGCATCACCATCTAAGGAGTTAAGAGCAATTGGTGTCTCCATATTTCGTCCCAAAGAAGGATTAGCATATGTCAAATTAGCTGCTAATCCAAAAAATAAATCATCAAGTGAGTGGAAATCATGTTTAGGCCCTTGTTTTTCCACTTCCTTATGACAAATAAGTCTTGAACTTGCATTATCTACCGCTGTTCTAAAAATTCCAACAAACTCAAAATCACCTTTTGGAAACTCCTCAAGGTTAGGCATGATGTAGTTTCCATGTTTCAACACATCCCATGTGGAAACTTCATCTTCAACCTCACTTATGCATTTATTATCAGGCAACCTTCTTGAATGATTATCAATCACAAAGATTGGCTCATCCTCATGATTTGATCTCAAACCATCAATGAGCTGAAAACCACATTCTATCTCATGCTTGGAAACTTCACCCGGGCCCCATATCTTGCTATTGTCACTAGATATGTCATCTTCCACCACAAAGAGGGAGTTATCATAAGTTGCCTCTGCACCCACTTCAAAGAGAGGATTGTCAAGAATTTGAAAATCATTCCTTTTCTCTTGCTCAAATCCAACTTGCTGATCCAAATCTGCACATGCAACTTCTGATTTTTTTTGGAAACCCTCTAAATCAAACTCCTCTTGAAGACTATCAAGCTCATCAATTACTTGCTTGATTTCTTTAGCTCTTTGTTCATTCTCTTGTTCCCTGGAAAGCTTGGTATCGGCTAGTTGATCTTCAACCTCCATTAGTACCATCCAATCATCTTCTAACATGTCCTTTGTTGAAAAAAGCTCAAGAGAAAGCTCATCAACCTTTATCTCCCTTTCTTTGAACACACTAATAGCCTCCTTTGTAAATTCTACGGCCTTATCTTGATCGCTAATCAAGTGTAGGTACTCTTTTTTCACTGTTTCCAAAGAGTCTTTGATAAGATGCAAGTTTGAAGAAGTGACTCTCCCCTTCACACCCTTTTGCATGAGGATTTCAAGGATCTTGTGAGTACTGTCCAACTTTGTGAGGACCTAAATCTCTTTCTCATTGATGACCAAGAGTTGATTCTTCAATTCACATATCTCCTTGGCTCTTTGTTCAACCGAGTGACTTGGTTCTTCATGTAACAAAGATTTTGAAATATCTTCATCATCAGGAGCCATATGATCTTCTAAATCTACTTCCTCCTCATCGTCACTTTGATCAAATGTCATGGTAGTACCCAACTCCAACAATGAGTCATTACTAAAAGCTGATTTAAAATCCTCATTAGGCTCCATTTTGTCATGTACGAGATTCTCTGAGTAGTTGAACGGGTGTTCTTCATGTATAGGAGATTCCCACTCAAAATCTAGAGTGCCATCACTGGAATGATGAAGATGCTCTCCAATGGTTGTTGTTGTGAAAATTTCAATAGCATTAAACTCTACATTAGAAGTTGCAACCCTCTCAAAGAGATCATTCTGGAGCTTCGCCATACAAGCTTCTTCATTAAAGACTTCTAGCATCCTCATGGTTTACAGTGTGCTCTAAGTTTTGAACATCATCCAGATCAAAAGGAAATTCATCCCACATAGGATCCTCATTATGCTTAGGTGCCATCACACATGGATTCCATGTGCTGAAGGGCTGATTGCTCTGCTCAAGAAAAATGTGGTCATCGTACTCTTCATGATTGGTTGCCTCTGTGATTAAATCACTTCCCAACACCCTAGTACTATCATCATGATAATCATTCTCCTCCATATCTTGCAATATCGATTCAGTCCTATCCAAACCTCTTTGTTCACCACATACTAAAATTTCTGGGTTGCCATCATATGTGTGAACAACATCAAACTCAAGACACCCGAGCCACCATTTGATTCCTTGCCAAGATAAGGTAAGGGTGCTGAAACAATGCTAGGCTTCCCTAGAGGAATAACAAACGAATTCATACCTCCTAGAAACTGATCCAACATGGCTGGTTTGACAATTTCCATGGTGGTATCTTCCTCAAACTTCATGCGTTCTTCATTTGCAATTTCAATAGGTGACTCTTCTTCAATCTTGCAGTCATCTTGAAGTGTCATGTGTTCTTCACTTGTAGCTTCATTTTCTTTAGGACGTAGAGTCCAATCTTTAGTGCATGTTGATTGATTTTTGCCTTCCTCATGCTTACTTGTTGGCTACAAACCTAAGTCACAAGATTTGCCGAATATCAAACATGAAATTCAAATTTTAGCGAATTTCAAACTTTTCTTTAAAATTTGTTAAAATTCGTTAAAATTCGCCTTTGGAATTCGTACGGAAAAAGTCCCATAAGTTTTTTATTGAAATATATTTGAATGTTGATCCGCTGGTCTCTGTAGTTGATATCTATCTAGTCGATGGCTTCAATCTACCTCTTTCCATGGCTCCTGTTTTGATAAACCATCAGTGCGCCATTAATTTTGTGTCCCGCTGAACTCAAGGTGAGCGGTGGATGCAAAAGCGTGTGCGCTAGAATATGCTGGAATAGAACCATTTCCAGGTCATGCCTTGTGCCAGATCTTTGTCCCTGATGCCCACAAGATTTGAAATAGATTTTTCTTTTGATTTAATATGCGCATTTATATTTGACGATGGCGAGTGATGTGTGGGAGTCTTGATACTGTTTTATTTTGTTTTACGGTTTGTATTTGTTATTTAATTTATTTTTTTATTCATTATGTTAAAATTTAATATTTTAAAATAAATAAATTAAATTTTTATTAGAATATATTTATTATTTAATATATAATTTAGTTTATTTATTATTTATATATTAATATCTTTAAAATTTAAATAATATTTTTAAACATATTTATTATTTGTTTTACTTTGTATTTAGCTTTATTAATATATATAAACATATTAGTATATTAATATTATTTATTTATTTATTTTAAGTTTATTACTTATATTTTTTAAAAAATAAAATTATATAAGATGAATTTAATCCGAATTTTTTACTTTTCGAATTTTTTCCTTTCTGAACTTCATCCGAATTTCAATGTTGCCAAACTCAAATTCGAATTCGAACCTTGTGACTTAGCTGCAAACCACAAACAAGTACTCCTTCCTTCTCTGACCCTTCTTCACATGTAACTTTTGAGTTTTCTTTCTTTGTTCTTCTAATGTACTTCACCGAGCCTATTTTTCGAAGTCTCAATGTCACCACTAAACTGAAGAAAGAGTCAAAAGAAACTTGTTTTTTGAACCCATCTGGCATGCTTTGACAAACTTGCCTCTTTTAAACTCCAAGGATGGTGGAAGCACTAAACTGCCAAAACTAATATAACTCATCAACTAAAAATGCCACCCTTGCTAAAATTGGAAACCCAGTATTGAACTATTGCCAGGACCACTGCCAAAAATAACACTTACTAAAAATAGTGTCCAAACTCAAAATAAGCCCAATCTGAGATGTAGTTGTGACTTACTAAAAATAGACACTGCTGAAAATAGTAGTTACTACCCATCAAGGATTTCAGAAAACCCCCAAAAACATAGAAAACTCTTTGGCAATCATCCACAATTACCCCCTAAAAGTACTGGTAAGAAACCTCCAAGAATCTTGGAATCCCTTGAAATGCCTCCAAATAGCCTACGAGACTCCGAAAATAGGCTAATGATCATTGAAAAGCTTAGGGCTAAAAAGGGGACATTACGACAAGTTTGTGTATATTGATAATGTGTAACATTGTAAAGTGTAAACAATAATATCATGAAATTTGAAAGAGAATAAATTTTTTGAACAAACTTGTAGTTGCAAATCGTGGCAAAAAACCAATCCAAATTGTGGAAAAAAAAAGTCCAAATTGCACCAAAAAACTAGTCCATATCGCTTCAAACTTGTAGTGTCTGTAAGGTCCACTTAACAAGGGTTTTATAGGTACTAAATTGCATCCCAAACGCGTCCAAATGGTGCCAAAAATGCGTCAAAATCATGGAAAAAAGGGTGCATTTCAATGTGGCAAGTTGTTGTAGGG
The DNA here is from genome assembly GCA_007258455.2 of Sequoia sempervirens. Classification (NCBI taxonomy): domain Eukaryota; kingdom Viridiplantae; phylum Streptophyta; class Pinopsida; order Cupressales; family Cupressaceae; genus Sequoia; species Sequoia sempervirens. The sequence continues at coordinate 13,557 of VDFB02016403.1, read as the reverse complement.
TTTTCAGCAAGTTGCTGCAAGGTACTCGGTGAGTTTATTAGAAAAACTGGCGATTTTTTGGATAAGCCGAGCCGTGAGTAAAAGTGCGGGTTGCTCGTGTAGGGAAAAAGCTCGTGAGTACTTGGCGACCTGGCGAGTACTCATCGGGTTTGTAATCTATGGGCCATACCATTTCCTTGTGCAAGCTGTACCACATTTTGTGAGTTGTAAATTGATGTTTAGACAAGTTGCTTTTGGGTATTGGCTCATCCTGTTTCTCATCCTTGGGCGACCTGTTTTGCGAAGTTGCAGAATTTTGTGTGGTGATATTTTTGAGAGCTGATCGTCCTCCTTCTCGGCCGTACAACTTGTGGTAAGGGGGATGTGAGGGTTTGGGGAGGAATCACCTACCTTTTGCAGCTTGTTTGGAACCTATTGGTGGCACCTAGACCCTTCCTTTGCATTGTAGACGATTTGGGAGTGTTCTTTGGTGATTGGGTGACATTCTTGGGTGGCATGCCATATTGAAGCTTGCTGATTTAAGGGGTTTTAGACCTGCTTTTGCATATCAGACCTGTACTTGCTGCTGTTCAGTCCATTTTCAGACTTCAGGGGGTCATTGTTGAGGTATACTAGTTCATTTTTATCATGGGATAACTTATTCTGGTGTTGGGTATCATTTAGGGGTATTGAATCAAGTGTTATCATCATTTTATTGTAGCAGTATTGTTGTGACCTTTTCACACATCGCCCCATTCAAGATGGGAACCCCTAATTTTTGCTCCATTCTAGTCTTTTTGGCTTTGGTTTTTCTCTCTCGCTCTCTCTCTGTCTCTTTTCTGATGTCTGCCTTTCGAGGATTTTGTTCGTCGTTGAGTTTAAACGTGAATTTTTGCCAAGTCTGAAAATTAGGGTTTGTATTTCTATGGTCAATCTGAAGTCAAATGAAGTGAGTAAATTGAAAACGGAGACTAACATTGGTGTCAGTGTGCTCCCAGTGGACTCTCAGCTAAATTTCATCAGATTTTGGCAACTTACTATTTTTAGTGAGTGTGCAATTCAGGGCATTCCTTCAACATTTTTGAGGTTTTAACAGTCACACTGCGTCCAAAACATATCAAGCTGCTCGCGTGCAAAATTTGAGCTAAAACAGACAACTTACTATTTTTAGTAGTTCAGCTTCCAGAGCAAATTTCAAGGTTTATATGAAGAATTTTTTAAATGCATGTCTGAGGATTCCTTCTGGGTTTTCTGAGACCTTCGTGACAGTATAACATGCAAAGTGAGATAATGACTTTAAGAATTCAGTATTCTGAGGCTATTTTTAGGGTTTGCATGTCAGGGTTTTTTTTGCATGTCTGCATATTCTTTGTGGGTTTTTCAAGAGCTTCGTAGTGATGTGACATGCAAATGGAGATAATCACTTATTTAGCAACTTGCTATTTTTAGCAGGGGCATCCCGGCAGCCGCTTCCCAGCACTTCAGAATCACGAACTGATCGCAATGCAACAAAAACGAAGACAAATAGAGGTCATTTGATACGCACAAGACCAATTAGGGTTTCCAGCTTCGGGACCCAAAAAGAGGCGTAAAAAGTCGGAATTTTCGAAAACCGGTGTATACCACCGCGATCAACATCTTTCAAGCTATCCGCTGGTAAAATTTGAAGGCAAATGGAGCACTTACTATTTATAGTAAGTCATTTCAGAAACGGGCTAAAAATAGAAAACCAGCAGCAGGCGCCGATGTCAACAGACAGGTCACGTGGTGAGAAGCACGTCATTCGAATTTCAAGTCAAACGGAGTTGTGGAGATATCAGAAACAAGTAGTTACTATAAATAGTAAGCCACCTCCAGAAACATGCTATAAATAGCAGGTCAGCGCGAGGCATCAACGGGTGTAGGTCAAGCAAGTGATGAAGACCCTATGGCGCGAATTTCAGGTCAAACGGAGTTGCAGAGGATGGAAAATCAGACACTATTTTTAGCAGGCTGGTACAGAGGAATTAGGGTTTCCTAAATTCAAGGGCAAAACACGACAATTGTACAAATGCAACATCTAGCTATGATCACCACCCTTCAGGCAATCGACACGCAAAATTTGAAGACATTCTGAGCAATTGCTATTTTTAGTAAGTTACTAAAAATAGCAGGTGCATGCAAGCATCAGGCCCCGACAACTCAATCACGTCTCGAGGTTCGAAACAAAGTAAAATCCAGCCTTCTAGAGCTTGAAATTAGCTTGAAGTGCAAAGTTGACAAACTTTCTAAAAATAGCAAATTAGGGTTAGCATGATCGAGTTGCCCTAAATCGGGCAAAGAGCATAAAATTCACTGAAATTGATAAATTTTCAAGTCCAGCCAGTGAAGAACGCCTTTAAAAGCTGAAGGTTGGTGGAAATTCTCTAAGCACTTGAAATTTGAGGTTCACAGGAAATGCACCTTGAGATGCTGAAGATGAGGCAAGAAATTTAGTGAAGGCATCGAAAATGGAAGCTCACAGGATGATATGTGCCCAAACTTGAGGAGGGGCCTTGAAAAATTTCTAGGAATCACAAATTGAAACCTCAGGGGTAGAAATGCACCCTTGAAGTGAGAGGAGGTTAGAAATTTGCTAAGTGTGGTAAACTTGAAGCTCTGGGCCTCAAATGCGCCTTATAGGTGAAGAGTAGACCCTAAAATCTCTAAGTCATGAAAATTTGAGGCTCTATGGGTAAAATGCGCCCTTGGCTTGGAGGAGGCCATGAAGAAATTTTTCTAAAAGTTGGAAGCTCAAGCCCCCATTTGCGCCTAAGGAGAAGAAAGCACTTAAAAATCTTCAAGTGTTTCAAATTTGAAGAAGGGACCTCCATATGCGCCCACCTATGGAGAAGGCATCCAAAGTATTTCAAATTTGAAGTAAAGGCCTTCAAATGCGCCCTTGAAGGAAGAGTTGAGAAGAGTGGCTAGAAATTTGTCTAAGTTCGGAAAATTGAAAGCTCCATGGTGAAATGCGCCCTTGAACTTGAAGTTAGCTGAAAATCTTCTAAGTATTTCAAATTTGAAGTAAAGGCCTTCAAATGCACCCTTGAAGGAAGAGTTGGGAAGGCAAGAATTTTGACTAGGGCGAATTAAATGAAAGTAGAGGGCCTTATTTGCGCCCAAGGTAAAGGAGAGATCTCAAAATTTTCTAAGTATTTGAAAAATGAAAGTAGACCATGATAAATGCGCCCTTCAAGGTGAGGACTTGAAAAATTTTCTAACTCTGTGAAATTTGAAGTTCACCCCTCCATTTGCGCCCAAGGAGAAGAGAGGGTGATTGAAACTTTTCTAAGGCATTTAAGCTTGAAGTCGGACACTTGAAATGCGCCCTAGGCATCAAAGAGGCATAAAATTTACTAAGTCATGAGACAAATTGGAAGCTCCCCCTATGAAATGCGCCCTTGGAGGATTGAAGTGACTTGAAAATTTCTAAGTGTATGAAAATGAAAGTCCAGACCTCTGAATGCGCCTTAATCAAAAGATGAAGCTGGAAATTTATCTAAGGCAACAAAGGTGGAAGTTTAGACCTCCAAATGCGCCCAAGTTGGTGATAAAATGTTAAATTTTCTAAGTGTTGAAATTCCACCTTCTTCTAGAGGAAAACACGCCCAAGTTGATGGAGGAGGTAAAATTTGCTAAGGCATGAATAAAATTGGCTGTGGATATGTCAGGATGTACCAGCTTCGTGAGATTGAAGAAACTTTTCAAAGTTGAGCAACAAGATGTTCACATAGATGAAGAACGGGATTAAATTTCATGAGGAATTATTTTTCTAAGGCTCAAAATTTAAAATTTAAATGAACCCGTTCGTTGTGTACCCATAGATTCGAGGCGTTCTGAAGAAAATTTTCTTTTGGGTATTGGACGTCTGCGATGAGGAATGGATTTTAAAGTCTTCCACACTTTGCTGAGGCCTTCAAGGTGAATATTTTTGATGGGCACCAGGTTGATGAATTTAAAATTTTTCTAAGGCAAGGGATAAAATGTGTTAAAAATGCCTTGGTAGATGAATTTGAAAATGATCGCCTAGATAATTTTTGATCAAATTCCTGATGAAAACATTTTTTCTCGAGCCTGAGTTGGATGAAATATCAAAGTGAAGTACGCCAAGCAGAATGCAAGATGGGTTGGAAAGTTGGAAATTTGACTAAGGCATGAAGAATTTAAGGCAAAAGTTGGCTAGTAAAGACGATGAACCCTTGGAAGTTAAAGTGCAAAAATCCTGGTAAGTGAATTTATATTATGAAGTGTTCTAATACCCTTCTCCTTGCTTATTTTGCAGGAGGAACGTTGAGACCAAGCGGTGATGACCTAAAGTGATGAAGAAAGTAATCCAAGATGACATTTCAACCTTGAAGGAAGAAAAGTTGCAAGAAAATGGCTAAGTGTTGAGACTTAGTGACAGAGAAGAAATGTTTTCAAAACTCAAGATGGAGAAAAGAATGGAAGCTCGAGTTGAAGAACGACGTCAAGAAGAAGATCAAGAACAGTGTGAACGCGTTTCAAAGTTGGAATCTTCTAGAAAGATGATGGACATTAATTGCTCATTTATTGCCCCACTCCTCTTGGTGGCGGTTTTTAGGGTGAATCTTGTTTAGGGCTGAGGTGGCACAATCTGGGCTATCCAGCCGATTATAATCTGAGCCGTCCGTTGGACTTGGCCAACTATAAAAGGGGCATCCCCCCTCATTTGTATCTCATTAGAATTAGATCAGAGTTAGGATAGCATAGAAGGAGTAGAGAGAAATTGATAGAGTAGAAAGTAGAATAGTTGATAGTATAGTTTAGATTGAAGAGGAAGGAAAGTCTTCCCATTGAATACTTTGTAAGAAGTTGTCATGAATGCTTTCATAATAAAAGAATTTTCATTGATGGTGATTTCTTCTTTGTTATGAGTAGTTGTTTAGGCTTCTTCGTCCTTCCAATTCACGTAGCATCTTGAAGTAGCTTAAAGTAAAGTAGATTTCATTTCATGCAAGTACTTAGTAATTGTGGAATGTGGTGCTCGATTTGAACAAGACTTTGCTTGTCCATACCACTAGCGGGCTCGCTGACGGTGGGTTCGCCCTGCGTGGTCGATTGGATTTACTTCTCAAACTTAACTTCGATTGTGATTCACGTGTTTGTATGCATCGTCTTGATGGTACTTGCATGTCGAGTTATAATTTGAACACCTTTCGCCACTCCTCTGAAGATTGCACCGGTTTTGTGGAAGCTGTCCGAAGCGAGGCAAAGCAAGGCTCGGTTGAAGTCCGTAAGAATTGATCGCCATGTCCCACGCCTTAGAGTAGAACATAAATTTCTTAGGCCCTACACTCATTTTATATTCAGTTCATTTCTGGTTAGAATTAGGAAACTTGTGCTCACTTGCCAAATCATTAGAATTACATGAGAGCCCTTAGTCCGCTGTCTGCTATCAACTATCGAACAATTGTGTAAGTCCCCTTGAAATACCAGCAAAATCATATCAAGCCAACTGAGACTATTCGCATTAAAGGAACCTTGGAGTTAAATGTATGATCTATCTCGCAATCTTAGCATGCAGGAAACTTTGTTCAAGAGAGGATAGAGTAGTCGTTGGCAACTTTATTTTGTGTTGGTGTAGTCGCAAAAGCCACGTCAACAAGTATTCTATGTTGTTAATAGGACTGATTGTAAATGAGCTCTCATTGTAACACCATTTGGTAGTACCATCGGTGAATTAGCTCATTATGTTTATCTGCTACTTACCTGTAATGTCCCCATTCTTTTGCGAGCATCAGAGTTGGTGGATTAGCCTATTATGTCGATCCTCGTAGGCTAATGGTTCTAGATAGAGGGTCACTTGAACGGGCACTTGGTCGGTAAAAGGCAATATTGGTAACTGGAGTATGGTGACATGGTGAATTTGCGCATTTGGCGTGTTATTGGAGCTTAAAATATTGATCTTCACCATTTATTTCACTTACTCAGGCTTAGGAGCCATGTGTCTATTAGTTAAAGAGGGTCACTTTATATTTTTCAGTTACTATTCACTGATAAAGTGAAAAAAGACATAACTTAAGTGAATAGTGCCATTTTAATGAATAGTGTTTTCAGAGTGAAATTATAAAAGAGCAAGAGAAAGTTCGACCCATTCAGGCATGAGTTGTTCTATTGAATGAAGTTTGAAGTGTGGAGTTTGTGGAAGAGAGAAACTAGGGTTTCTCAATTTCAGCAGTGGGTAAGCCTGGTTTGGGGCTTGTAGTTAGAATTTTGGCATCTTGAAGGTGTGAAAGACCACCCTAAAGTGCTGGTTATTTTCTTGTTGCTGCATTGGAGCTTGAAATTGCTGATAACAAGTTGTTGGAAGCCATCTATTGGAAGGATAATTGTTGTTGGAGGTTTCATTCGCCTTTGGGAAGGATTTGCTCGAGTTTTATGCAAGTTGTTGAAGCTGATTGTTCACTTACAGCCAGCCGTCCTTGGGAGAGGGTTCCATCTTCTTCAAGCAAGGAAAACGCCTCATCTTTGTGGCTGCTTTCTTTCCCTAAGGGGGCGCCCTTAGTATTAGAAGCTATTTCTTCAAACATTCGGTGGGAGAAAGTTGTAAGTTTTTATGTGCATTTTGTTGGCGCGGGTACTGTAGCAAACACTGATCTATTGTGTTATAAGCCCCTGTCCTGGCCACCGCCTCCTGGCTACTGCTTCACCACAGCCAAGACCAACTGATCTGACTACAGGAAACATATGTCCACCACTGAGATGATCTATCCTTGAACAGCCACCACACTGATCTACAAGTGGCTTCTGCTTCACCCACCGTCGGTGCTAAGAGTTGTTTATTTTCAGTTGTATCCACTGCACAAGTGGAAGTTTACTACTCACCCTACTGAGTAAGTGGTTTTCTTTAATAGCATTGCAATGTAAACCTTGCCACTGTATGCTCTCACCTTGCCCACATTGGGATCTGGGTGATCAAAAAGTGAAAATTATCATTGTTTATATTTCTAAGGCTAACAAATTGCAAAATCAAAAAAATTGGGGTGGATATTACTCATTACATGCATGAAAATGCCCCGAGGGCACAAACAGTGAATGCAATGCATATTTGTAAGTACCCCTATGCACAAAGTGAGTGTTGGTTTCAACCAATAATGCATTCATTATAGTAAAGCTTTTATATCTTCAGCCAATAATACACTATTTTTAAAATATCATCTTGACACCTTAGTTGTCCATTTAACTTAAAAAAAAATCCTTTTTCTCAATTAAAACAACACAGCTATTTTGTTTTTCAAAACACTTACTCAAGCTCACTTCTTTCTCTTTTTAACACTTTAAAAACAAATATCTCCACTTTTGTATCACAACATATTCTTAATGTATTCTAACATATCCTTTAATCTTCGATTACCACTTTTAGAGAATTTTCCACTCCTAAAAGTCTGATACTCAAACATGTTTTATCACTGCAAATTTCTTTTAGCACCTTTTTATGAAAGAATACCAAAACGTTGTTGCACTGATTGACAGTTGGATGATCTTATTTTACAAGAAGATTATGATAGAGAAATTACACACAATAGAGTATAACAATAAGATTTCACATGAGAATACACGGGCATTATGGAATCCTTGGGTGTTTTAGAGACTTGTAGAGAATCTTTGTGGTCAGCAATCAACAAGATACCTTTGCAAATGCAAAGAATCTTCATGGCAGGAATCAGCAGGCTTTATTAATGAAGAGTTTTCAAATGGCAAATTGTACCATGACCACAACAGTTGGTGGTCTTGGTAGCATGATGTTTTGAAACTTGACAGCTTTTCAAACTTATTCACAGGTCTTAATAAATGCAGACTTGTATGGCTGGCAGAGATACAACAGAGGTAGGAAATCTCCAGGATGTTACAATGGTTTGCTGAGGGTGGTGAAGAGTACTGAAGCAAGCATAGGGTTGGTTAAACTTTGAAGCTCTACAACATTATGCTTTCAGTTGCTCCCTCATGCTGCCTTCATCTTCTCCATTGCTTTGATACCATAAACTACAAGTTACGCCATTCATATTTGTACATTTGGGATAAGATAATATTACATTGGTTTATAAAGCCTTATCAACTACCTGTTGGTGTACGTTTTATCATCCACCGAACACACAGAATAAAATGTCCAAAGACACTCTATCCTCTCTTGAAAAACCGCCGCGTATGCTAAGATTGCGAGAAGATCATATGGCGATTCCAAGGTTTCTTTTGTCAGGTCTTGACGTGTGGATAAGCTCAATGGCTGTTGTGATTTGCTGGTAATAAACAAGGGGACTTACGTTAAAGAACTTTTCACAAGTTTGGGACTTAGGCGGATTTATCATTAAAAGGCTTCTCTAATCGGGACTTCAATTTGGATCTCAAAAAATAGCAAAAAGGATAAGGGTTTAGGAGGTCTATTCTATGCCTAAGAATTCAAGAGACAATAAAGATCCGGTGAAGGGGATAAACCACACTTTGTTTCGCCTCCTGCTGGACAACATATGCAAAGTGAGTGCAATCTTCAAAGGGTGTGATAATGATTTTCAGACCTCAAATGAGGCTGAAGTTAAGCTTCCATGATTATAAGCTCAGGCTTACTTTACGCATCGAATGCAAATCATCCATTCGAAGAAAGTATGAGCAATACTTCACCATTGAATCGATACGATCAATCTCTCATTCACTTAACCAACTTTCAAAGAAAATTCTATTTAATCTAATTCTAACTTTAATCTATGGCGGAAGAAGATATGCAACCTCACTTACTATTTGACAATAAAAGTTATTCAAAGTAAATCATGCATAAGAGCTTTTATTATTCGAAATAGTCTCAATGCAACAATCTCATTCTCTGTCTCCACACAAATGAAAGTGAGAGATCACCAGTTTATATAGAGTTTCAAAAATCAAATGAAGGGCCGAGATTAAAACAATATCAACGGCCAATATTATTACAACCCAACCCTAATTAGGGTTGCCCAAAATAACATGAGTTATCAATCAGTAAACCACCAGTAAAGAGGTAGTTGAAGCTATCATCAAGGAGAGGCGTCCTTATCCTTCTGAGCAACATTGCATTCGATGAACCTAGACACTACTGCGATGACCTCCTCCATCGTGACAGGTGGCAGCATGCTAATCCGGAATTCAAGTCCGTCCAACTTCTCAGCACATTTGGCAAAAGTACTTTCCCAATCTGCTTCCTGCTTCCCAAAATCATTTCGGATGGTTGATAGACTCGCCACTCTCACAAAATCCCGCCTCAGAAGTGGTCCAGTGGCCGAGAATAAAATCTCTTGAACCTTACGTTTCAACCCCTCCAGCTGCATGTCATTCTCCCAGACAATCTCACGGTCGAACACTTCTGCAGCTGTCATATAAATCCTTTCCTGGATTTCTTTGACTTGCTCTTCAATTCTGAGCCCATCTTCTCTCGCCCTCTCCAGAACCTCTCTCCGTATAGTCACTGCCCAAAACCAATGGTGAAAATCATATGCTGCTCCTGCAGCAATCACCCTTCTTTCAACCAACTCTTCTCTTGGAGTGCCTTTCAAGATCCTAAGGCTTGGAATAAGCCTCTCCTGCATGTCTGGAAGACATTCCCATGTCTCTGCCATATCAACAAGTCTGGAAAGAAAAGAAGAGGTCCGCCCATAGGCAAGTGCCAGTTTCTCCATGAACGAGGCTGCTTCCATGCCCTCGCTCACCATCCAGTCCTGAGCCTCCTTGGCTGTAACCATCCCGTGTTTCGCCTCCTTGGTTACCTCCTGCGATGAATTGAGGAGAGGAGGAGCTACCGCATTACCCTGATCAAGTGGCTAGGTCAAATGCTGTATGTACTCCTTAAGGCGTTCAACCTCCTTTTTATACTCTTTCTTCTTAGCCACTTCTTTTTCCAATCTCGCTTTGATGGTCGAGATGGAATTATCTAGTTCCTCCACTTCCTGACCTTTTGTGGTTTGGCCAAGATCTACAGTGGTTATGGCATACTCCTGAGGAGTGATCTCGTCTTGTGGCTTGTCCACTGTGGGTACTGCAATGTGCACGGAACGGCTGCCTGTCTCGTCCCTCTGAATAGTAGAAAATTTCTTGGCAGGGTTCTTGATTGCAACCTGTTCCAACCTCGCCAAGAAATCTGCAGTATCATCTTCCTCTTGGACTTCTGCAGGTGCTTGAATTTTCATCCTTTCTATCAACCAATCTGGAATAGTTGGCTGCTCAATCCCATCCTCTACCTGAACATCCGCCTCATTTGGAGTATTCACGACTTCTCTGAGAGTGGAAATCATTCCCTCTTCGAAGTCATTGTTTCGGACTTCCATCTCATTGTCTGAACCTAATATTTCCGTGCCCGTAGGTGATGAGGGCTCCTTGTCATCCTACTAAATAGGCTCATTGTTCTCTTCCTGAACTGTAGGAGGTATAATTATTTCAACCAAGGATTCATCAATGGTGGCCACCAGCTCATCAATATTCCGGGACACTGCAGAACGAGATGGTTCTCCCTTCTGTCTTTTCTGAACAGGTTCTGCACTCGGAACTATTTCCTTCCTTTTCTCTCCAATCTCAACCAAATCCTGATGGGAAGCACCAGCATTGGAGGAATACGACTCTGTCTTGCTCAGTAGATCATACGTGAGCGTTATTCTTTTATGTCTCATCTCCTGGACCTGACGGTCGACCCACCACTGAGAGTATTTGACCACTGGTCTCATTAATGTGGCTAAGTCTGAATGCTCAGGCTCCAAACATCTCACAGGAGGAAGAGGTCGACTCTCCTCGAAGCGCGGCTGGATGTAGTCCCCATCGTCATGCAACTGATCAGGTACTCGACAAAATTCAATTGTCCTCATGAAGTCTACTGGCATCCTGGACCATAGTCTCCTCCTGACTTCGTATTCATTGGCGGCATCAGCCCAAAAGTCTTCCAGTTCCACTCTGTGCTTGTACCTTCTCCCCTCTACTGTCCGGATATGATGATGTGGGTCAAAGTTGACCCTGGACTTGTAGGCTGTAAATGGGTACCACTAGATTTCCAACCTAGCACTCTCAGCTGCCTGTGAGGACGGACAAGATTCCAACATATTCCCGATAAAAAATGGGAATGTAATAGATGCCTTCTTGGTTGGCCTCTGGATGTTCTGATATTCTTCTAGCTGCCTCAGGACTTCGAGCAAAACCATCCGATTTGTTGGATAAATGGGCAACTTATAGGGATTTCCAGTAAATCCTTGGATCCTGATATATGTAAATTTTGGGAATTGAATGAACCAGGACCCATATTTACTGATTAGACTCTTCGCCTCATGACTCAACCTTTGATGTACTCCCCCTTGAAGTGTTCTGGTGATATGCATTAAGAACGCATCATGCACCCTTCTGAAATGAGACTTCTCCTTCAACTGAAGTTGCAGGTAACAATCGTAAGGTCTGAGTTCGTTTTCTTCGCTGCCAACTTTTCCCTTGCAAGTTAGTCCTGGATACTTATATGATCTGGCCAACAAGTAGACAAAATACGAGCTCATGTGAAAAGACTTAGTCTCTTCCAGATTGATCAATTGCTCGTGGAGATTGTCACTTATCATCCGTGACCAGTTGAACATTTTTACACCAGAAGTGATCTCATCTATGAAGTAGTACATCCAGCTCTCAAAAAATGCACCTTGCGGGTTGCCAACTATTCTGTTCAGCATCAAGATGATGTCCCCAAAATCTTCTTTGAAGTCTATCTGTCGAGGTCTTTTGGGCATCTTCTTTATTGATGGCTTAGGTTTGTCTAGCCATGCCTTGTTAACAGTTGTGGTGCATAAGTCCGGTTGGCTGTCATATAACTTCTTGGCCTCCTCCTTGGTCTTATAGACAGTCCGTGAATGTGTTGGGATGCCGAAGGTTTCTTGGATTGCCACCTTGCCTAAGTGTGCCAAAATTTTGCCATCCGGTGCAATGATCTGCCTCTTTTGAGCATCATAGTGGATAGCACATTCCACCATCAATTCTGCACAATCTATTGATTGCAGGCGGGAACCCAGCTGCCTGAAAAATTCCATTCCTTACTATCCGTCTGGCTATCGGTGTCGGAAGTCCATTCTGTCCATACACTCTCTTCTTAAATTCCCCGAAGTCGACGTGTCCCAGATCGGTGTCTGCGACATTCCTCCATTTTGAGTTGATTTTAGATTCTCGCTGGGCACCTTTGCTAGCAAACTTCATTGCTGGTTTCTTTGATGATTCGCCCACAGTGGTCATCAACCTGCAGTTAGAAAATTAACATTAATATGGAGACTTTTTAAATTAATTTATTCTCATGCCTTGGGCTCGAAAATTTACTTTCAGCTTGTTAAATAATCAAATTGCTGCGAAAAAGCAAGCTGAAAGTAAATGGATGAAGTTAAAATTTTAGCCAGAACTTTTGCTAAGATGAAAGGACAGAAGAAGAATGGCGAATCAACTTGACTGAACATCAAACTTCAGGAAAAGATTGCCGGCTGCAAATCAGATTTAAACTCTAATAATTTACTCAAAAAACAAGTGATGAAGTGCGCCCCTCTTGCACAGAAGAATTTGACTTTCAGCCAATAAATCTTTTCTTTTCTTGCGAAAATTCTTCCTTAGCATAACATTACTTCTCCCTCTGGAAAATTCGATCTTGCCTACTGAACAATCAACTGCCTGATAATTTCGAGAGAGATCAAATTTCTCTTTAGCTGTGCCTGTGAAAAATGAGTTGCTGAAACTCATTATAATGCTGAAGAGCTTAATTCATTTTAGCAACTGCCTTTTCTTCTCTTGATCTCGATTTGTTTTTATTTGTTCAAACAGGCAAGTTTCCTTTATTTTTCGAAAAGAATCCGTCTCGAGCTTATCCAGGCAAATCTCATTGATCTTCAAAAATTCGATTTTTGCTTAAATGTTTATCTTTGATTTTGAGAATTTTGAAAGAAAACATTAAATATTTAATTAAATTCGACCCTTCCAAGTTTTAAATTCATGGTGAATTTAATTTTGCCCATTGGATTTTATCTCTGGTCGGCACAAATTATTTTCTTCCGAAACATCTTTGGCAAACTTTATTTTTGTCCAAGGCATTTAAATTTCTGAGTAGTGGAAATAAATTATTAAAATATTTTAATTTATTCCAACCCATTCGTTTTGGACCCATGGCTATTTTGATTTTCTCTTCATTTTCTTTGGCTAAAAGTTTATTTTCCAATTTTATTCCCAATTTCGTCTAGCCAAGTCAAAATTTAAGCCATTCCATCGACTATTGTTATGCCAAATCCTTATTTTTCTTTGCCATGGCGAACTTTTAATTGCACTGAGCTTATTTTCTTTTGCCAAAGTCAATATTTTCTTGCTCGGACAAATTTTCCTAGGCAAAATCCTTGTCTGGATGTCTTTATCAGGCAAATTTCCTTGACGCTTGACAAATTTTTATTCCTTTTGGCCAAGGGTGATCTTTCCTTTCTCCTTGCCTTGTGCATTTTTCTCTGGCCAAAGTTGTCAATTTTTATAACATTTTCTCCAAACATCCATACTTAGGCAATTTAATTTCTCTTCCATTTTCATGCTAGG
>VDFB02016401.1:0-24436 GCA_007258455.2 Sequoia sempervirens | reverse complement strand
CCAACTCTGAGACACCTTTTAATTGATGATGTGATGGAAGGAGGGATGATATCCATAAAGTGCCAAAAATGGAGACATTTTTATGAGCCATGTTTATACCTCCATTCCACAAGTGGTAGCCAATCTACCCACTGAGACTGTTTCTCTGAAGTGAAACAATGTAGATATCCTTCCAAACACTTATTAACAACCTTTGTTTGCCCATCTGATTGAGGGTGGTATGAAGAGCTAAGAGCCAATTGAGTACCCAAACATGAGAATAAATCTTTCCAAAAATGACTAGTGAAGATAGGATCATGATCACTAACAACAACTTTAGGTGTACCATGTAGCTTTTGGATACTTCCAAAATTCCTTTAACCACCGTGACTTGCTTATAAAAGATGCCATGCAGCCGAAATGCACACAGCACATCAACTACCACCATGATGACATTATGACCTTTATATTTGGGAAGCCTTGTGATGAAGTCCATGGATACCTCTTCCCAACGCTGGCTAGGAATAGATAAGGGTTGCAAGAGACCTAGTGTCTTAATTGTCTCTCCCTTATGCCTTTGACACACCAAACATTCAACCACAAATTTTTGAACATCACCCTTAAGCCCCTCCCAAAAGAAATCTTGCTTGACTCAATGATATGTCTTCAAAAATCTTGAATGACCACCCACCTGAGACCATGCACCTTGTAGGAGAATCTTGATTTTAAGGTTGGAATTTTGTAGAGATAATAAATGATATTTATACCTCAAAGAGCATTCTCCAACAAAACTTATATAACTACTAGGATCATTTTAATTCATTCTCGATGAGATTACTTTGTCACAACATCATTTTGCCACCTTTGGCTTCCTCTCCACCCAATTTTCTCGTGTTTACTAACAATAAGGCTTCATCTTTTCATCCTTTCCTCGACAAGCAGCATCTCATGGATAATATTTTCTTTCCCTTTCTTATATACAATCTCAAAGTCATATCCTAACATCTTAGTGACCCATTTTTGTTGCTCTTCAGAAGATAGTCATTGTTCCAAAAAATATTTTAGGCTATCATGATCTATCTTAACCTTGAAATGTCTACCCAATAGATAAGGCCACCATTGTTTGACTGCATGGAGTATTGCTAGCATTTCCTTCTCATAAATAGGTTTTAGTTGATTCTTACCTTTAATTGACGACTCTGAAAAGCAATTGATGACCTTCTCTTGCATGAGCAATCGCCCTATCCCATTTCTAGAAGCATCACATTCCACAATGAATTCCTTGGTGAAGTTAGGAGTGGCAAGTACTGGAGTTGTACACAGCCTCCTTCAATCTCTCAAATGTTGTATTGGCAGACTCCTTCCAATGAAAAGAATCCTTCTTCAATAGAGTGGTGAGAGGTGCTGCTATACTACCATAATTCTTCACAAATCTTCTATAGTACCCTGTCAATCCCAAGAATCCTCTCAGTTTCTTAATGGTTTTTGGAATAGGTCATTCCATGATAGCCTTAATTTTGTTAGGGTCCACTTTTACTCCATGTTAAGCTATGTGTCCCAAATACTCCACCTCAGTAAGACCAAAAGCACACTTGGATGGCTTAGCATAGAGTTTATGATCTTCAAGTATTTGTAATGCTTGGTCCACATGTTGCAAATTTTCTTCCCAAGTCTTGCTATAAATTAATATAACATCAAAGAATACTAACACAAACTTTCTCAAGAACTTCTTTAAAATGGAATTCATCAAACTTTGGAATGTAGATGGTGCATTGGTAAGACCAAATGGCATCACCAAAAATTCATAATGACCCTCATGAGTCTAAAATGTTGTCTTACAAATATCTTCCTCCTTAATCTGAATTTGGTGATAACCAGATCTAAGATCTAACTTGGTAAAAAACATAGCTCCATTTAATTCATCTAGCAAATCATCAATGACTGGAATTGGAAACTTATCTTTAATGGTGTACATGTTGAGCACTCTATAATTTGGACACATGTGCCAATTATCATCCTTCTTACGTACCATCACCACTGGCGAGGAGTAAGCACTTTGGCTATGCCTAATGATTCCTGCCTCTAGCATCTCTTCAACAATTTTTTCTATCTCACTCTTGTATGTGGATACTGTATATTCGATAGTTCTGATGGTTGGCTCCCTGACTAACTCAGATGGCATGATCATGATCCCTCTTAGGAGGAAGTCCTTTAGGCATATCTCCAAGAACAACTGAGGGACGATCAATTATAGCTTGCAAATCTGGATGAGTAGGAGTAATAGATTGAGAGACTTCTAATGAACATAGTTGGGCCACAAATCCATCCACTCCTTTCTTAAGCAAATTTTGCATTTGATGAGAGCTTACCATTTGTGGAGATTTTTCCTTCAACCCCCTTAGCTCTACTAGCCTTCCTTCCGATTGAAATCTCATGAATAGTTCTTGGAAGTTCATCTCAATTGTTCCTAATGTAGTAAGCCATTGTACTCCCAAAACAATATCTGCTGCACCCATGGATATCGCATACATTGGGGTATCAAGTTGATAATCTCCCATGGATAATTTAATGCTATGACACTTCCCTCAACAACTAACTGTACCACCATCTGCAATCAAAACTTGAAACTTTGGAGCTGGATATATGAAACAATTTAGACGAGTAGCTAACTTTTTGTTGATGAAATTATGAGTACTACCTAAGTCGATCAACACTGGGCATCTTCGCTTTAGGAACCCCACCACCTTGAGAGTTTGTGGAGTGCTGAAACCTGAGAGTGCATGACAAGAAATGATTGGTTGAGAATCATATGATTCCTCATTTGACTCCCTTTCATCTTCTAGTATGGGTTCCTCCTCTTCTTCCTCATTGGGACCTTCAATATAAAACAATTTCTTTTCACTACATTTATGTCCTCGACTGTATTTGTTATCACAATTGAAACACGTTTCCTTTTGCTCTTTTCTCCTCAATTTTTGTGAGTTGACTTTATAGGTTGTGTTGAATATCCTTTCTCTGTCACATTAGCCCCTTGCTTCTTAGGAATCAAAAACTTCTCCTCTACCCTACGTGCTACGATAAAAGAATCATTTATGGAACTAGGGCTAAAAATGTGTATCTCATGTTGAATGTGATCCTTGATACCACCCAAGAATAATTCATTCAATTTATCCTTCGTAATTGTATCCACTCTTAAGGATAGATTTTGAAATTGCTGAATATAACTTAACTCCATCCCCGCTTTGTTGAAGCTTAGCCAGTCAAGCAAAGAAGTTGTCCGTGATGCCATTACATATTGTGCTTGGAGTTCCTCTATAAAATTGACCATGAGATGGTGAGCCTCTTTTTACTTCAATGAGTGCAAATCCAACGATACCAAATGAATTGATCTAGTTCTAGATATAAGGAAGCCATCATGACCTTTTGTCCATTTGGGATTTGGTGTACTTCAAAAAAATTCTCCATTTGGTTTATCCATGTTAGAGGATCCTTACCATCGAACTTGCGCATATCCACCTTTGGAAATAAATTCCTCTATCCCATAGGAGTACCAAAGCTTGTGTCAGTAGTAGCTGACCTAGAATTTTCACCTTGGCTACTTGAGAACTCCTTTCTTGATTCAGCCATGTAGGTGCTTAACATGTTTCGTATGTCTGATATATCTCCTCTTAGGTCACACATATCCATCTTAATTGAGGAAATTTCTTCCTTGACCTTATTGATTTCCTCATTATGAGTAATATCCTCAATTGTTTCACCATCCTTATTAGGAGACTTCCCCGGAGTGACATTCTTCTTACCCCTTGTTCCAGGCCCCAACATGATGGAAACCACTAATGTTGTAATAAATCACACAAATGAAACTTAAATTATCTCAAATTTTTACTGTAATCTCCTTTATTATGTCTTCAAAAACCCAATAAAAATCAGACTCCAATTCAACAAGATGTGCGAGATATGTAGATTCCAAAAAAATAGTGTAGAAACCCTAATTCTGCAATAATTCACTTAATTCTGCTCTAATTCTTCTTAAATCTAGACTGTAGCTTCTTTAATATGTTCTTCAAAAACCCTTTAAAAATCAGAAAAAAATTCACCAAAATCTGAAAGATATGCTCTTCCAAAAATTGCCTCTAAAATTTAGAAAAACCTTGCCTCTATGGTGCCAAGATCATACTCTGTTACCACTTGTTATGAAATAACTTGCTCAATAGAAGAATATGATATGAAATATGCTACAAATACTTGATAATAACTGAGAATAACAAGCCACTTCGAGGGGGAAAACCTCCAAATATCTCTAATGAGAACACACTTCCACTTCATGATCAAATAAGACTTACCACCTCCTATATATACCTATTTATGCCAAGGATATCACCTAGGCCGACTTAGACACACCTATATAAGACTTAGGCCGACCTAAACAACTAAATAACAATATATTAAATACACAAGGACTTAATAGAGAGTTAAGATACACAGTCGACTATTCATAACCATGTACAATAATATTAAGGTGTAGCAGTGGTGGATTCATGGGTATCAACTGGGGTATTCGTGAAAAGCATGGTGGAGTGAGTGGAGCTGACAAGGGTGGTGGAATGGTTGCCCTATGAATCTTGTGTCTCATTGGGGTCTCGAGTTCTACCAAAGGTGGTGGGTTTTCAGTTAATCGAAGAACTCCATGGGACCTCTCTGGTGAGAAAGACCCAATTTTATCCAGTTTGCTCTTCTGGCCCTCCTTCTAGAGCCAGTTCCTGTTGAGCTTCCAAGTTGACACACAATGTGCAGGTAAGATAAAGTAAAAGTATCTCACCTCTCTTGAATGAGACAATTGGTAATCAAACTGATCACCTCCCAAGGTCCTTGATGTTGGTTCACAACATTGTTGTTTCACGAAGTGGTCAATATGGTTGTAATATTCAAGGGGCCTGCTAGTTTTGAGCTTCTGGATTGTTGCAAGATCAAACATCTATCTAAACCTACTTTAATCAGGGGTTTTAAAGAAATAGAAAAAGATAGATCAAGGTTTTCAAACTGAAAAGAATGTTGATTCATTCAACTAATCAGACTTGTTACCTTCGAAGGAATTCCTAAACTAGAACTACAAAATAAAATTAACCTATAATTGATACAAAGTTTCATTCATTCACAGTGCAAAATTTAACAGTAGATTGCAAATCATCATTCAAACAAAACATAAGATAAAATTTCATTTCTTGAAAGCTTTTCAAATCAAATGATTAACCCAAAATGAATACCATTCTAGAGCATACTATAAAGTAGTTTTAAGTCTGGCTGCTCCTACTATCAATGAAACAGATAAGCAACATTTACAAATCTGGCAAGATCACCAGTGTACAGAAACCCATGTCTTCAAATTATCTCCATCTATGCTAAGAAAATCAGGAAGATACATCACCTCCTCCTCTTGCTGAACTGCAAAAAAATGTCTAACTTACTTAAAACCATAACTTGCTAACTAATCTGCTAACTTTTATTTAACCTTTTCTAACATTTTCTAACTTTTCTCCTAACTCTTACAAAGGAGGTGAAACACCATATTTATAAAAAATGCCATATGCATCGGCCCAGTTAGGGTTTACAATAAGTTGATCACAGAACAAGTCGGCCCCAGAAGAATTCAAAACAAAGTCAAATGTGCACTAAATGCACGAGCACCAACCAGATCGGCCCAGGATCTCCCACATAACTCGGACCAAAATGCGTGAAGAAGAAGCAAAGTGAAACAATGAGGAAGCACAACTTTTGATGCAGCTTTGCATTAACTGCTTCCCCCACTTTTCCCATACCTTGTTCCATTCCATCCTTCATCACCAAGAACATCCTCTGCAAGCTATCTACAAGTGGCATAGGTGAAACCCTAGTTCACCATTCAATAACATTAATATTATTCTTTAGTTGCCCCATTGTATTGTCCCAGTCTCTCTTGTTGGATTGATATTCATTAATGATTGCACTGTAGGTCGCTGCATCATCTAACTGGTGCCCAGTTAATGTATCCCGTGATAGCCTTAGTCCTTTGTAGCACAGTGTTCATATTCGTATCCAAAACCTTGAACTAGACTGACATCATCTTGCCCTCAGGAATCCTACTCTTTTCATTCAGCTTCATTTCTTTTTGCTTCAGAGATGGATGATCCCTTTGTGCCCTTTAGCCTCTCCAACCACCATCATCCTACTAGACCCGACCTACATTCATAAAACACCAATGTGAGAATCCAAATTTTGACAACATTTTCATCCAAGTGTTAGCTTAAAATCATGATAAAACCATTAAATTAGCAATTAAAGATCAACACTAAAATTCATCAAGTTAAAGCAAGATATGTTTAAGCATTCATCATTAGATTCATCAATTTTATCCAATTTCTTAAATTCCACAAAGCATAGCAGAGAATTTAGAAAAATCAGACCAGACCAGAATTCCGTGGAGAGCACAAAACTTTGAATACCAGCACATTTTCAGGAAATTGAAGGAATCCAGGAAAATCCCGAGGTCGACAGAAAACCCAAAAATTGATAATCCAACACGAATTTGCTCAAATTGACCGAAGGTCACAAATTTGAGGACCCTGGGCACAGAACCAGCTAAATCTGAACCTTCAACAGATCTTCCTTGAATTCTAGGCCCAATAAAAATAAAAACAAGACAAGATGGCGACGCCCTAGGCATGAAACCCTAGATTTTAACCATGAATGCACAGGGCAAGCCATGAAATGCCCAAACACACAGGAATTTGAACTCCAAGCAAGACCATAACATTTTAAAGCACAACAAGATTGAACATCGCAACTCAGGAGAATGCAAATGATAAATAAAAATGGCATAAAGCTCCAAAAATGGACCAAACTCATAAATCCGATGGCCAGATGAAAATCCAAAAAAAATTGACCGAGGTGGAATTCCGCAAAGGCCATAAATCTCTGAACTGCAGTACAAAACAGATAGAGTCGGACCTCGAGTGCAATCCGAGAAAATCCGGATGGGGAAGACAATCTCGAACTGGATCAAAAGCCCAAACAACAATATTGAAACCAAATTTTGAAAGAAATTTGGGAAAATTCAGACGAACCAGAAAATCTTGAACCAAGGTAAAAACCAGAACTTCGCCCAAAACATAAGATTTTCAATATGCAACTTGGGGAAAACACTTGGGCAAGCAATATAAACATATTAAGCACATGCCAAGGCAAAGCAAAACCTCAAAATAGAAGGGGGCAAAACACAAAGAGCTAAAGAAAAAGAGGGTCCTATTTTAATCAAACTTAAAATGTGGTGGTTATGCAAGGCATAACACTAGTGTTGCTCAATAGATTGATTCAACACACTTCATCTTTTCACTCACTTTCAACCTTATATTCACAACTGCTTCATTGATTTTTCATATGCACACACACTACTATTCCTCTATCTCTACTTCTTCACTTTCTCTTTTTCACACCTAAAACTATCCAACATATTCATTTATATACCTAATCTTTTCATAGGCATCAATTAGGTTGGCCTAATTAGATGCACTCCATATTTACCAAAAATACCAACTGTCGGCTCCAATCATTTAAAAAATATTTCAAAGAGATAATTCAAACCTCCAACACACTATATTATGTTGGAAAGGACCTAAAATAGGTTTCACATATATCCACATAGCAAAATTTATTCACCGTATCACAATTACCCCAAGAAGTCGGCCAGGAATAGACTCCAATGAAAAAAGCAATAAACATTTTGTACGAGCATCGGATATGTGAGATCTTGAGAGTAGATGATCCTGACATCTACAAACCATTTTCCAAAACCACAAGCATCAACTACTAAATGTGGAGGAATGTAGACAAGAATACCAAAGAGAGTAGCATAAATACTGGTTCAGATACCAGAACAAAATACCAGATCAAACATTGTCTTGGGCTTGCAGAAACAACATGGTGACATCAATGACAACACAAAACTATAGAAATATTCAATCTTCTTCATTTTTCCAACAATCTCCCCCTTTTTCATTGATGGAAACATGTAAAAAAAAACTACTTCAAAACTTTCCCAAAACGTCAAATATCTCCCCATACTCTAACTCTCTCCCCCTTTGACATCAATGGGAAAGGGTGGAAAAGAAGGATATAAACAAGATTTAAACATGGTGACATCAAAAAGATTTCAATTTATCAAAAAACTTCCAACCATTAAAAAATTCAATAAACTTCTTTTTTTCCTTATCTTCCTCTTCACAGCAAAAATAATAGAAATTGATCACTCAAGATTCAAGTAAAAATGACACTCTTCACCTAAAACACTTTCTTGTACCTTTCCTCAAGAACTGGATGCAATTTCCTCTAGTTAAAAGTAGTTGAATCCATTCTTGTGAATATGCTTTCCAATAAACCCAACAGAGTAAAGATGGTGATGAATATGAACTCTTTCTTTCAACATCTTCTGCATCAATAAGTATTTCAGAAAGATGTTCTAACCAGATGTCAGCAATTTCCTTAAGAAACTAGAAGGTTTTCACTACATCATCTCTCTATCTTTGTACAACAACTAGTTTAGCTTTTAATTCACTGACTCAATCTTTTCTTACCTTCTTTGGCTTCAAAGATGTCAAAATTCTTTCCAATGTCGTTCACTTTAGTTTCAATTGCTTCAATTTTACACCTGAAATTATCTACTGCAGCAAGCCATCGAAGACAACACTTGTAAATATAAAAAATTTCATTAATGCATTTCTTTGTTTTCATGATCAATTTAGATAATCTCCCTTTAGCTTTAACACATCTATTTTCAACTAAAGCTTCAAACTTGTGTCCTTCCAGACCTTCAAGCAACATCCTTTCTTCAATAATCTCAACTAGATTTTCTAGCAAGGAATCAGAAATAGTTGATATTCCAATACCTTTCCGAAGTAGATATTCTACCAAGGCATCATCAATCTTCAGTCTATCAATAAGAGAGGCTACATTCCATAATTCACCAATCTTCCTCATCTTCCCTTCAATAATCATAGACTGGATGCCATCAAGGGATACTTTTTCCTTTTCTTCTAAAATGTCAATGATATCTTCAATTATAACTTTCCTCTTCTTCAATTCTGGAGGGGAGTCTCTAATGACAACCTCCAATCCCTTTTTTACCAGAGGAGCCCACCTCAAACCGACTTGAAGGAGATGTACCAGAGAAAAGATTTGTTTTCAAGGATGTGAAATAGGATTTACACATACTTGCATTATCTACCAATGCTCCCAGATATCTATAGACTTGTTTTCCAATAGGAATTCTAGATTCCCATACCCCATTTTCTTTTCTTGGTAGGGAACACAAAAATTAAAACACCAAGCACACCAACAAAAATTTTGAATGAAAGGGATAACCCTCAATTACCGACATACAAACATTTTTAGAAAGATTGTCAAGCAACAAGCTACACAAATCAAATTTCTTGTTCTCCTTAACCATCATATGTGCAATATAAACAAAAATGGCCGATGTGGAACCTTCACGATTTCTAAAATAGATCTTGTAATATATTCCATATGCAACATACCTTACAGCCAAATCCTTGAGAGTGTTTATCAATAGGGCTCGTGGGTCTTTGCTAATGCTAGTCAACTCTTCCACATCTTTGTATTTTATAGTTTTCTCTCTAGGAAGGTCCCCAATATTGCAAAGACTAGTAATAGCTTCGATCACTTCCTTCATAACTAAGTAGGGTTTATGCAATACAATACTTCCATCCTTGAAACAATTCAATAAGAACAAAATAAACTCTTTATCGAAAACCCACAAAAATTTACTCCACAAATCCATACCTAGGGTTTTGATGTTCTGTGGTTCACTTTTGTTCAGCCCTAGTTCCATTTCTTTCATTTTTCTATGATCAAATTCTTCTAACTCAACTCCTTTTAGCTTTAGAGGAATGACATCACTTGATTTTCTGTCCATCTCTATGCTTTCTTTAATTCATCAATAGGAACCTCTTTGTTTTTCCTTTTTCCCTTTTTGCAAACAAAGAAACGAATTGAAGATTACCTAAGTCAATTTATTTGAAATCCCTTCAAAATAGCTTCATGCTTGCTTCAAGATCACTTTAGGGAACCTTCTGAGTTCTCCAAATGCTTAATTAACCAAGAAGCTTCAAAAATCTTTAACTTAAACACCATTAGGTTTTCCCCAAATGCATTAAATGTGGCTAACATTAAAAAAATACTAATTTTTTTTTTCTCAAGACAGAAAATCCCTAATTCGGTCCGCAAGTCATCATGATGAGATGAATTCTTCCAGTTCCTTTTCCACAACCTTTGATTCTTCATTCTTTACATCTCATCCTTGTACTAGCCTCTGACACACCATTTATCTAGGGGGTTTTAATAATTTTCTGATAATGCTCCCCCTAAGACCATGCTATCTCTAATTCCTAGAGGATTCATCTGTACTAGATGAGGGCATAGACGCATCAATAGCTTTAGGTTTTTCTTCTTCTTTCTTTTTCCATATCTTATTCATATCTTGCTTCATTTTTCTTTGTTGACCTTCTTTACTGAATCATTCTTTTCTACTAGAGCAGACTTCTTTCCTTTCTTACTTCTGTAGACTTTTCAAACATGTCTTGGTTTATTACAATTATAATAGATGACATTTTTTTTACTACTCTGACCTCCATTTCCTCTCAATCTACATTGACTTGCTTTGTGTCCAAATTTTTTATAGGTATATAACAATATCCATTAAATAATTGATTCATTCCACTTTCATTAAATTTGTTCCTCATTACCTGACTTATCATTCTCACCTAAGATCTACATTCAGTAGCCTTATGTCCAACCTTCTTACATTCAAATAATTGTCCAGTGAAGGGACTGAAAAACTAATTAATCTTGTTCCTTCATTATGTTGCCTTGTGACCATATCTATTACAAAAGAAACAAATACCATTAAAGGAGGGATACCTTTGTGCATTAGGTTGTCTCACAGGTAGTCTCCTTGTAAAATTTATTGAATTTCTCTTCTACTTTCCTTTGTCTTGATTATCCTTTGAAATTTCACCTACATGATTTCCTACACCAACTTTTTCTTTACTTGGTTTCTATCCAACAAGCAATTCTCCAAGCTTATCAGAGATTGATTTGAAATTATTTTCATAGAGCTTTTCCTTTTCCAGTTCAATCCTCATGTTTACCACCTCATGTTCAAGTTTAGAGCATTCTTTAGATTTCTTTTGTACCATTGTATTTATCTTATTTTCTTCTACTATCACTTTCAATCCAATAATCTCTTGTCTCAACTTCTCACTCACTTCTCTGTGTCTTTCCTTGAATTTCTTTAATTGTTCTTTTAGCTTCTAGACGCATTCATTTGCTTCATCTAGATTCTCCTTCATATCTATGTTTTTAGTTTAAACTCTATCAAGATCCTTAAGTGCAGTCTGGATTTCTTCTTTATCATCCATCTAATCATCCATCAGGATCCTCCTTAAGCGGTTAAGCTCAACACCAAGGAACCAAATCTCTTATACCAATTTTTAAAAAGATGCAGGACAATTGAGAGGGGGGGTGAATCAATAATTAATTCCACAACCACACTATTCTATTATTAAGTATGAGCATGAAACATAGATAAAAGAAAGTAATTTAACATAACAGACACCATATTTTTACATGGAAAACCCAAGGAGGGAAAAACCATGATGAGGATTAGCTCATAGTATATATTAGTTCCAAACTGAAAATAAATGGCGCACTTCCCTGAAAGGACTCACTGTCCAAATACAAAATCTCATTGCTTACAAGAGAGGCTCATTGCCTACAAAAGGATTAACAAAACAAAATTGGGCTTTAGAGCCAAGATGAACTGAGAATAATGCACCTAAAAAGTGCTAATGCAGTTGCGGTGATGCTCAATAGACTGATTCAACACACTTCATCTTTTTTCTCACTTTCAACCTTATATTCACAACTGCTTCATTGATTTCACATATACACGCACACTACTATTCCTCTAACTCTACTTCTCCTTCGCTTTCTATTTTGCACACCTAGAACTGTCCAACATATTCATTTATATACCTAATCTTTTCGTAGGCATCAATTAGGTTGGCCTAATTAGATGCACTCCATATTTACCAAAAATACCAACTATCGGCTCCAATGATTTACAAAATATTTGAAAAAGGTAATTCAAACCTCCAACACACTACATTATGTCAGAAAGGACCTAAAATAGGTCACACATATATCCACATAGAAAAATTAATTCACCATATCAGAATTACCCCAAGAAGTTAGCTAGGAATAGACTCAAATGCAAAAAGATATAAACATTTTGTATGGGCATCAGATACATGAGATCTTGAGAGTATGCGCTCCCGACATCTACAAACCATTTCTCAAAATTGCAAGCATCAATTACTAACCATGGAGGAATGCAAACTAGAATACCAGAGAGAGTAGCATGAATACCAAACCAAAATACCAAATCAAACATTGTCTTAGGCTTGTAGACACAACATGGTGACATCAATGACAGTTCACAAAACTATAGAGATAGTCAATCTTCTTTGTTTTTCCAACATTCTACCTTGTCTATGAGCCTTCACTGAGTTATGAAAGAAGGAGGTATTCATATCCCCTTCTTGAAGCCAATCAACATGATCCTTCTTTTTCCAATAAATTTCCTCATGAAGCCCCCATTCCTCTAGGTCCTTAACTGCACTATCCTCTAACCTGCTCAAATCCACACCAAGACCTTGATCCCAAATCTTCTTGGTAATAGAATCCAAGTGCTCCTAGGAAATCCTTTTCCTTTGAAACACATTTCCCAACTGACACTTGTTCCAATGTTTTAATTTGTATGTCACATATTGAAGCCTCTCCATGAAGGAATACATAGATGTACCAAAAGCTAGTCATCCTTCAATCCACCATTGGGAAACCAAGTCAAGAAGACTTTTCTCTTTTAGAAACATAATATGAAATCTAAAATTCTGCTTCCTAGGACAACCATCTAGATAGGCAAATAATTTTATCAGCCAATGATCTTATCCCCACCAATCCAATATTTTTGAGCTTGATAACCACTTGTCACCAACCCAAAAACTAGAAACTATAAACCTGTCTAATCTTTCTAAAATGGATTCCTCCCCAAGCTTCCTGTTATTCTAAGTAAACATGCCATTCAATGGTTTAATATCCACTAGTTGAAGCCTAGCCAAATTTTCCCTAAGAAGACTAGAAGAGGGATCCAAACGAGGCACTTCCCCCCTTTTTCTCCTTGAGAGAGGCAATCACAATGAAGTCACCTACCATAATCTAGGGAAGGGATCCAATGATCTCAAAAAGTTAATGTGAGACCACAAGAGAAT
Organism: Sequoia sempervirens; assembly: GCA_007258455.2. Classification (NCBI taxonomy): domain Eukaryota; kingdom Viridiplantae; phylum Streptophyta; class Pinopsida; order Cupressales; family Cupressaceae; genus Sequoia; species Sequoia sempervirens. The sequence goes on along the minus strand of VDFB02016401.1, from coordinate 11,078 downwards.
CTTACGAGGGACATCTATAGGAGCATAGATGTTGGAAAGAAAAACTCTTTCCCCCATCTCCAAACTAATCGCAACAAAAGAAATGAAGAATCTACTAGAGAACCACCAAATAGGAGAGATTCGTTGAGGATCCCAAAAGCAAGCAAGACCACCTGAGCTCCCCTGTGCACCCACACACTGGCATAAACCTCTATTCCAAACCTTAGATGCACTCTGCATCATGCTATCAATAGATAAATTCATTTCCTGAAGGAAAACCAAATCCAGAGAATGAGCACGGACCAAGTCCTAAATAGCCTTTTGTCTAGGGATGCTATTAATACCCCTCACATTCCATGAAAGTACAATCATCGTGAAGGGTGGCAGAAGTGGGCATCCAATGTCTTCACCAACCTAGATTCAATCAACATTTCACCAACCAAATTAACTTTCTCCTAATGTTTCTTCCTACCCACATTTTGGGTCTTGTCAAGAGCACTCTTTTTCAAGGGATTTTGTTGCACACCCAGAATAGGGGAAGAAGCAGAAGCTTTACTCTTTCAAGAATCTCCCAAACCCAAACTTCCAATAGGTTTGGTACCAACAACAAAAAATACCAAGGAAGAGCTAGCCAACACACAAGGATCCCTAAGCCCAACATTCAGGGAGGGATTCAAATAATCCTTCACTTCCCCAAGAGCCTTTATGTGGACAAGAACTGAAGACGTAACAACCATAGGCTCAAGATTATGAGAAATAAAAGGTGGAGCATCAACATGCATGTTAGGAGATATCCTCTCCTTGTGAACTAAGTCATCTAGCGCATCAAACCTACTAAATGGCCCCTTGTGGCGATCTTGAAAAGTCCTCCTTTAACCTTGACCTTTGTTTTGAGGCCTAATAGGCACAAACCCATCATTATCCAGATTCACCCCTTGCATAGGCCCTTTGCCCTTTTTAGATCTAGTGTTTGATGGAGCCATCCTATTACCTGAACTACTCATACCAAAAGCATGTAGACACCTCCTTTGAAGATGGCTATACTCTCAACACAAACGAAATCTGAAAGGAAAAGTTTCACAATCTAATGGTTGAGTCCATGAATTGGACCGCATTGTCAGATCAATGGAGTCAGGTAGAGGCTGATTCAAATCAATCTCTACATAGAAACGTGCTTACGAAAATATCCTCTTCTCTAGAGTCTGCTGAGAGGGGCCAATCGGTTTTCCCAGTGACATGACAATAGACTGCAAAATATCTCTTCTAGAACATTCTAGAGGTAGCCGAGGAAGGCGAACCCAAATCGAGACCTTGGATGACATCTCTTCCATGAGTTAAAGCCCTCATGGCATGGTTTAATGAATATTCCAACCTAATTGTAAAAGTACAGGCCACCCTCAAAAGGCCTATTTTGATTAGAGATGCATGTGAAGTCCACCAAGAAGAAATTATTTGCAGCTAGCAGAATCTCAAAATCCTCTTCCAAGTTCCATGTCCTCCAAATCTAGGGTTCAAGGAAAGGAAGAGAGACGCTCATCCCAAAAAACTTTCAAATTAACACATGCTTGTTGAAGTAGGCCAAATCCTCTGCAACTACTTCCTTTTGAATCACCACCAAGGGATACACTTGAGCCGTTTCCAAACATTCGTTAACCTTTTTCACTTTAAATGTGCTAGTCCTTGACACCCCTACTTCAGAAGAAGACATGGTTGGACCCCCATCACTTAATTCCATCATCTTGTCATCTCTTGGCACCTCATCCTTCCAATCACTTAGCACCGTGATCTCACCACCCAACTGTCCTGACCTAACAAATTCACTTCCCACAACTTGACCACTTCAAAATCCCACCACCAAGCCTACAAAAAACCAAAACCCCTCACACACACCCCACATGTCATCCTCCAAACCAACAAACTTTTCCACCCAAAGAAGGTCTAGGCCAATGACCCAAATCCTCCCGTTGCGACCAAATAGAGTCTCCAAAACTAGGAGAATCTTAAGCACCTTAAACAATGGTCTCTCTAAGCCCAACAACTTCCCCCACCAAGCTGCATGAAAGGAAACAAATTGTGTTGAAGAGCCTATAGAGATCAAAAAATAAGAGAACAAAAAGACCCTCCTGAGTATGAAAAAGATCAAAGAAACCGATCCCACAAAGCAGACAGACATGCACACATCTAGGTCACCATTCGGCCCAGGTTGAGACTACCACGAGCTCACTCACAGGGACCAATCTCAATTTTCCTCAACCTTTTAGCTTTAATTTATAATAATAATACTTATTTCTTTTAAGATGAATATAGTATACTAAAAATCTATATAAAAAAATGTTTTAAAATATCCATAAATCAAATTTTCATTAAATAATTATTTGATAAATTAGAATTGAATTTAAATATATAATTATCAATGCGATCCTTTCTATATAATTTTTTTAAATATATTTTATATTGATGCCCATATCATTAATGTCACTAGATGGTTTCTCAGAAAGAAGCAAGAGTTTTAAATCATATCTCGTCTAACTTGTTGAGCCTTATGAATGTTATAACTTAGTATATTTAGATGATTTCTATATAGATCATGCCCTTTCTATGTGTTTCTCATATCCAAATCCCTTGATATATCAAATCTATTATGATAAAATGGTGTATAACTTAAACTAGATGTATCTTCTTTAAAGACTTTTCATTTATGAGGTTTGTTTGATATTGTAGATGTTGATTGTAAATTTTCTTAACTAAACAATCTTATAATTTTACATAATCTTCTTGTCAAAATTGCTTTTTATTTACAAGGTTTTTCATAATAATATAAATATCTATATTATATTATATTTGTTTGTAAACTATTTTGAAATAGTTTAAATTTATTTTAAACAATTTTTTTTTTTAAAAAAAAATTGAAATATATTTTAATAAAACTATTTAATCTTTATTTTCTTACAAATTTGGTATCTTTAATTAAGCTTTTTAATGTTTTTTATATACTTATTAGAATAGCAGATAATATTTGTGACAAAACCTTCAAATTTTGTAAAATTTGAAGTGTCTGCCCTTTCAATTTGATGACAGAGGTTAGGTCCACATCCTACTAAATCTACCCGAGAGCCCCTCTTTGTCGATTAAAATTTTACAACTTGTGGGTCATCTTGCAAATTCATATGGTAGTAGGCTTGCTCAATTTCATGCTTCCTCGATGAGTTTTGATGGGCTAATTAATGCATTTTTTTATTGCAACCAGGCTAGATTTGGTGTTCCAGAAAGTTGCAAATTTCAAAATTCTAAAGGAAACCCATTTCATGTTTTGGTTTGAAACATCTTCAATTCCATTTTCATAAAAAATGGAGGCCATTTGATACATTATTTTAATGTATTTTTTGTGCGGTGAACATGTCTGATAGGCCACTTTACAAATGAGGCACCTAAATTTTGATTGTTGGATGAAATGTGATTTAAAACCCATGTTTTAAATAATTGATTATGGCTGCACACAAAAAATATTGGCTTCAAGGGTCACCATTTGTGTGTAGTGAAATTTCACCAAGGAAAAACTAATATTTGCATTTTTTTTTAATGTTTCAAATGTTAATATTTAAAATATTCTAAATATTTTAAATATTATGCAAAAGTGAAAATACATTTAGGGAAAATATGAAATAAATTTTCAAATGTTTGTGATGAAAGTAAGTGAAAAATTACATATGGGTAAGTGGGTTTTGACCTAGAGGTTATTATTTTTCATTGTTAATTGAAAATGGAGCTGAAAAATGGGGTTTTACATGTAGGTAAAATGGGTACACGAGATTCATAAGTTGAGAAGGCCAAATCAACTTTAGAAGGAAAAATGAAGAGGGAAAATGAAGTGAAGAAGCATCTTCTAAAGGCTAGTCAATTACAAATCAATGCAAGTTAGGTGTGCCATGTGTCAATAGTAGATTGATTTTAGGGCTTTCCTATTGTCTTCTCCTTTCTCTTAAATGAGAAATAGTTTCATTGTAAGGGGTCCTTGGTTGTGGAATTGATTCTAGATTGTAATGTAAGCACATAGAGCTTACATAGAAGTCAGTTCTAGGTTAATTAGTTAAGTATTTTTTTTCAAATTTGTTATTATATGATAGCTCTGGTGTTTCTGAAGAGATATTGTTTAAATTTCTAAGTTAATTTTCTCTCCATTGTAGCAATTTCACAAATTATTAATGAAAACATGATTAAGGATCTTTCATTGGTCTTCATTGCCTTTTTGATGGTGTATGCTTTGATTATGGTTCAGGTTCAAAGAATCAGTTAAATTAATTTAATTGAAGCATAGATTAGTGTGGATTTTATTTGGATTTGATAAGTAGTAGTGAATTTGGAATACAAAGTGCATATATTGTAATGCAATTGTGCAAATTCTTGTAAGTACTAGGGTTAAATGTTGTCATATTTTATGGTTTGTAGTAGAATTGGTTCTTCACCCTATGATTAGGCATTGATTTAGTAGTTGTGTCTTAGATTACAGCTCCATGGGGTCATTCACAAAGCCTATACTCTATTATCTTTTATTTGTTGAATTTCATGTTGCATTGCCCATTCTCATGCTTTAGATGTTAAATACTATAAAGAATTTTCCACATTCTTAAGAATATTCATCTATTAAGCACATCTATGAGAATGAATCTTCTATTCACAAAGTACATGGTTAATTGATATAGGACCTTAAGTACTTTTTATGGGATTACCCACCTGGCTTTCGCAGAGTGCAAAGTGCAGGAGGAAAGCATTGTTGCTTTCACTCATTCATTGGCCAATCTCTCCAATTGCTAACTATTGGAAGATGGAAATTCCATAAGCTATATTGTGAGATAAGCTTGGTTCACTAAAAAACACCAACAATTTGAATGAAATATTTTTCTTTATCAATAAAATAAAAAATATAATATTTATAGTAAAAGCTTCACCATTAATTTAAGCTATATAATTTAATTTATATAAATTTTATTCATAATTTTTATCTTAGGATTTATTTCATTATAAAAAATAATTTATTTTAATTAAAGAATAGGTTAAATTCAAAACCTCAAAGGATAGGAGACAAATGTTTAAAATGAATTTAGTTAAAGTCCTAGAGGTAAAAAAAAAATGAGAAATCTGAATATTTTTTAAGATCCTTTCATAAAAGTGAATTATTCTACTTTAGAATATTAATGGGGTGATCATCAAGCTTTCTTAAAATAGATGGAGCACTTTCTAGAGATCTTACTGGAAAATTAATACACCAACATCATTTAAAAATTAAAAAAAAATTCTAGCAATATAGCTACCTCACATTGATCCCAAAAAATAATTCAAATAAATTTTAAAATTCAATAGATTAATTCTTATCTACACTAGAATTATTTTTAAGAATTCACTAAGATATGTGTGTTTAGTTAGTTTGAAATGAAATAGTAAGTTATATATAATATAGAATAGTGAAAGTAATAATTAAAAAAAATATTAAAATTAATTTTCAAGTATTTTATTATAAAATATTGAATAAAATGAAAAATTAAATATAGAGTAAAATAATGTTGGATAATGACAACAATTAAAGAATTAAAACAAAAAAATTATCTTATGAAAAAGATAAAATAATAAAACAAAACAAAAAATATTAAAGAAATGCAAAAAAGTTAGATTTTTCTAAGTTTGATAGTGGTTGTTATCTTGAAAATATTATATATATTATCTTGTTTTCTTGAAGGAAAATTAATGTAATGATAATTGAATAGCAATAGCATGAAGATTGTAATTAGTTTCTATGAGTAATAAGAAGACAAATAATTTTCCCTATAAATGTTTCCATTACATATTGTCAAGGTTTTACCACGTTAATATGTGTCTTGTTATTATGTTATTATATTTAATGTTTCCTATTATTTCTTCACAATTAATTTGTGCTTCAATATTATTTAAGTTTGTGGGTTTACATCTTCATTTCCACAACAAGTGGTGGTATGAGAGAAATTATTTTGAAACATCTATGTTAGATTTGGTGTTTTGCAACATCAAATGACAAATTTTTTTAATGAAAGGTTTGAGGTAGAAAAATTTAATGGTAGGAATAAATTTGAGTTATGGAAGCTCAAGATGCATGATTTGTTAGTGGAACACAGATTTCACAAGGCACTAGCAATAAATTCAAAGCTACTATAAATATTACTAATGAGGATTTGAGGATCTGAATACAAGAGCTCTTAGCACAATTCAGTCATGTTTAAAAAATGATGTTATTTTTTAATATTTTTGAAGAGGAAACAACAATATGCTTATGGAGTAGATTGAAGAGTCTTTACATGAAAAAATCCTTGAAAAATTGTATCTACATGATGAGGCAATTGTGTAGTTTGTGAATGAAAAAGTTATTTAATTGTTGATCATTTAAACATTTCCAATGCTCTTATATGCTAATCAACTTGTATGGGTGTAAAAATTGAAGATGAAGACAAGGTATTTATGTTATTGTGTTCATTTCTTGAATCCTAGAATCATTTAATCACTTCCACTAGATTTACCATAATTGATACCCTTGAATTTGATTGTCTTATGAAATAATTTTTTTCTCAAGAGGTGCAAAGGAAATTTAACATAGAAACCTCCACATTAGAAGTAATGGTCATTCGGGGTTGATCTATAAAAGGGGGAGATTTGGGAGGTACATTAAAATATAAATCAAAAGGAAAAAAGGGAAAGATAAAATTTTAGTATTGTAATAAAAAAGGGCATCTCAAGAAAAGATTTTTGGAAGAGGCAAGAAGACAATGATGACTCCAAAAAGTAAGAAAAATTGGTAGATACAAGTTCATGTATGATTGATGAATAATTTTCTCTTTATAACACCCTACAAGATTATGAGGAATGGTTATTGTATTATGGTGCTTCTAATCACATGCGTCCACATAAGAACTAGTTTTCTTCTTACCACACTATTGATGATAATGGTGTTCTTATAGGAAACAATGCTTCTTGTAAGAAAATTGGGATTGGGAGCATTAAGATTAAAATGTTTTATGGTGTTGTAAGGATATTAAAAAAGGTAAGGCATGTACTAGAACTCAAAAATAATTTAATTTCCTTAAGATTTTTAGAATCTAGAGGATATATATTTACATGTCAAGCTAGAACATTGAAAGTTTCCAAGGGAATTTTGGCGATCATGAAGGTTATGTTGGAAACTTGACTTGTTGGAGAGACTGTTGGAAGTTTGTCTTTGGATATTGTGTGATGGCAACATGAGTTGAATGGAGAGATTAATGGAGATTGATGAGCATATGATAGTATATGGCATTTCTATTGATGACAAACCATTATTGATGGCAATCCATTGCAAAGATGTAGAAATGTTGGTCTAGTGAAGATTAGATGATTGAAGAGTTACCTAAGTTTGGAATGCAGTTCCAATGTTTAGAGAATTAGTCTTTTGGTTCATAGTGCTCCAATATGAATAATTTTGTTTTGTGGTTTTTAGGTAGTGATTATATATGTTGGAAGACTCTAAATCCAAAGTTTCATGATCTAATGTCTTTCACGGTCAAAGATAATAGTGATAGAGTATCAATCTAGAATGCCTTGCATTCCATCGTAGATGAAGATTTTGGTATGCAAATTTGTAGAAGTGTTTGAGGATGCATGTAGTATATTTCTCTAAGTGGAAATATTTTTGGTTGTTCTCATGTCAATTTTGAGTGAATAGATGGTTCATTCTATTGTTACTTCCCTAGTAGTGCCAACCTAAGTATTTTTGGTTGCATAGAGATGAGTAGAGTTTGGAGCGAAATTATGGGATTAATTATAGTTAATTCCAAACTATCTTAATGTGTTATATACTTTTTTTCCCTTTACAAGGTGTGTATTATTGAGTTTTGAGCTGACATGATGAAGTTTTTAATGGTACATTTTTTGGGCCGACCTAATTGATGTTTTGGTTGGTTGCAATATATATACAAGGTTAATTCCATGTACAAGATAGTGGTACGATGTGTAGATATTGGAGATAATTAAGTGTGTGTGGGATTTAGAGTAGAGAAGTGAATTATTTTTGAGCTGAAGAATGAAGTGCATTAAGTTAGTATTCTGAGATTTAGTGGAACTGTATCTTCAACATAGGTCAGATGCATTATTAGCAGTTCATATTTGGCAGTGAGCCACCCTTTCTTCTATCTCTTTTTATTGTGAGAAGTGAGCCCTTTGGAAATGAGCCTTTTCTTGTTTTGGAAAGTGATCCCACCAATTGTATCAAACCTTGTAACTGGTTACAATATCTATAGTATGAGCTAATCCTCACCATTATTTTTCCCTTCATGATTTTTGCACATAAATATGGTGTTCTTGTGTTCTTTGATTTGATTCATGCTTTCTATGTTCCTTTCCATTACTACAAGTTTAAAGTTATGCACTGAATGAATATTTAAGTTAATGAGTATATTTAATCACCACCCTCTTAGTATTCTAGGTGTTCAACAATTGATATCAAAGTTCAAATGGTTCCTTCAATTAGCTTGATCATTGGGGTAGATCTTGGAGTTCAACACATGGCTACAAGGAAGTATCATATTCCTTCAAAATATATTATCAGGATAAAGGATTTACTCTAAAGATTTCAAAGTGGACATGGAAGGATAAATCAAATCATCTCTTGATGATTTGGATAAAGAAAAAGCTAAGAACAAAGATCTGGAAAAGGATCTTAGTGATGAAGATGAATGTATTAAGAAGTTGAGAGAGAAACTCAAGAAAGCTATAGATAGAATCAAGGAGCTTAAGAAATAAAATGACACTATCACCAATCTGAAAGTGCAATTTGAAGAAGTAAAAAGAGTTGAAGACTGCCTGAATACTAAACTAAAAGATAAATATGAAGAATGTTCAAAGCTTGAACAAGATATTGTAACTTTGAGATTATAATTGGAGAAAATAAGGATTCAAGAAGACAAATTCAAGAAGAGCTCCACATTGCTTGATAAGATGATTGTAGACTAGAAGGCCTCTAAGGACAAAGAAGGATTAGGGTTTGAGAAAGGAGAAATTTCAAAGTCAGACCAAACCTTAAATAATGCTAAGAAGAAGAATGACAAGAAGAGAAATGTCAAATAGGTCTAGAACTAGAAAAAATATTTCAAAAGCTCTCCTATTAGACAACCAAATGCATAAAGGTATTTATATTTCAATGGTTATTTTTATTCCTAAAATAAGTTTGGACTTAAAGCTATAGATTGTAGAAGAAGAATGAATCAAAATGCTCAATCATTTCCCAGTCAATGCTATACATGCAATAGATTTGGCCATAGTGCTAGTGAATGCAAAAGTTAGATAATGAATGGTTATAATAATGGCATGAGGTTTCAATATTTCAATGGATACTATTATACATGCAATGGATTTTAGAATAAGGCTAATGAATGTAGATCTAGAAAGGCTATAAATGACCTTTTTCAAAAAGGTGTCACTTGTTACAAATACAATAAACCAGGACACAAAAAAAATTTGCATAAGAAAGAATGTGAAACCATCTGTTTCACAAAAGAAGGTTGATCCGACAAAGAATGTGAATCCGGTTGAGATGAAGAATGAAATGAACAATACTTGGAAGAAGATAGAGGAGAATGAAGTTAAGAATGAGTCTTTGCTAGCTTTTGGTATAGATGTTTCCTCTGAAAACTAAATGAAGAAATTTGGCTTATGGGAAATTTTAACAAAAGATCTTTAAGCCCTTACTAAAGATATGGTGCTCATGCCTTCAAAAAATTCATACAAGGTGTAGGTTGACATGCTTTACCTATTGGTGAGATCACTAGTGAAAAAATTCTTAATTTAGAGATTTTGGAAGTGATTGAAGGTGATTATGTCAACACGGTTAGGATTTTTCATATTTTGACCTAACTTTTAATCAATGAATTTAACGATTTTTAGGTCATTCAAAGGGTTTTCTAAGTGTTTTTACGTATGAAAAGTTTATTTTCAATCAATCATTTGAAGAGATAAGAGTAGAGCAAAAGCAACTTGCAAAGATTTGAAGTTGTGTGAAACCCTATCAATAGAAGACTTCAAAGGTATTTATCATTTCCTGCTAAAAACCTAATTTTAGAAGTGGTTATTAATGTTTACCCCTCAAGTAATTGATGTATTGGAATGGCCAAGACCTAAGTTCAAGAAACACCCCTTCAAATCCATGGAAAAAAATCCAAAAGGTGCACTTTCAAGAGTTCCTTATGGTGTAATGAATACTAAGGATGTGCAAATGTACATTCATGCAAAAATGGAAGAATATGATCATGAAAAGTTGGAATAATTTTGGGTTAATGAGCTCACTAGATATATTTTTGAGTTGAAACTAGAATTTTAGATCTTGATAGAGAAGAAGCTAGATCTATGGAATAATTTTCTAAACTTCTATTATGAAAATGCATGGGTCAAGTACACCTTGAGAGAAATTCATGATAAGTTTATGTGGTTGGATATGCCACATTTAATCAATAAGAAATCCATCAAGGAAGTTATAGGTTTATGTTCTGAAGGACCCATTGTAGCAATAAAGGACGTGAAAAATGTGATGGTGATGAAGCTCACTAGAGAAAAATTTGACAAGTGTGTCCTCACAATAAAGGACATTGATGATCTGACAGTTAAATATGCATCCATGATGATAGGTTACAAGATCTACTACAACAATAGATAAAACTTGATGTCGGAAACTACTATACATGTTTCTCACCAAATGGTGAAAGAAGGTTTGGACATAGATTTATGTGAGCTCCTAAGCCAATAGTTGATGGAGAATATTCAGAAGACAAAAGAGTCTCAATACTTGTTCTAGTATGGTACCCTTATCATATGTTTGTTATTTTACTTTCTTAGAGAACTTCCTCATGCAAATAATGTTGTATGGTTTGAATTAGGGATATGTGTAGGATCATCATGGAAAAAATAGGCCCTTAAGTGGGGAAAAATTCAAAAAAATCAGAGTTAGGCAACTTGATGTAAAAATTTCAATAAGTTATCTATATTATTTTAAAAATATATAAGAATAGAATCTATAGAAAATTGGATGTATTTTCTAAACTACTAGGTTTATT
>VDFB02016400.1:0-11920 GCA_007258455.2 Sequoia sempervirens | reverse complement strand
TAAAGTTTCACTTTTAAGTTTAATTTCCCAATTCAATGGTGGCATTGGGGGAAACATACCAGTAGCCGCCAAGGCTAACTTTGCGTATTCGTGCAGAGTGCAATATAGGTCTGATTTCAATTTTTTTTTTTTGGTTTCTTCGTAACCGAGTTAGGACCTTAAAAAGAAAAATTTGGCTTCTAGGTATTTCAAACACATCTTGTGGAAGTCGTAAAGCGAAAGGTGGTCAAAAGGGGGGCTTTTTTTTACTTCCGTCCCCTACATCTTCACTATTTCACCTATACCCATTCATTACAAATCCAATTTTTTTAAAAAAAATTGTCTATTACCAATTATCATTTCACCTATTTCAAGTTACGTTTGTATGCGAGCCCCATCAAAATATCACGTGGGTCCGTTAGGAGGTGGTTCCTTTACCATTAACCTCATCACATTAAAATTTTCTCCACGTGCCCCATATTCCTTCATCAAACCATGCATATGAGTTAACCACGTACCCCTTAAGCCTTCATCAAACCACGCGTACGTGTTAACTTAACCGTAGGTTGTTGGGCAGTTTTAAGCCCTAAAGTCTTCATCTCTCGCGATTTGTTTCCAAAATTTTCGTAGCTGCATCCTCTCTCCCGCCACCGACTTTGGCTCTGCGACCACGGCGATGACCTTTGGCTTTAGGTAACGTCTCCACCTCTCTTCACTTGCAAGATTGCTTGTTTAACAGTGGAATTTTGTTGGGTTCGACGGTGTTTGAGTGCATTTTAGTGTCTTTAAAAATCATTTCTGTGTATGGCATGAAGGGTTTGACTGTAATCATTTATATTTACATGTGATTGCCGACTAGTAGAAAAATGAACCCTCGTGAATTATTCTGTCTATGTCATCGACTTTTTGACTGCTATGCCTTTTTTTGACATTATTCTATGAAGTAATCACATGTAATGTGATTTAAACATGACATTGACAAATTTTGACTAAGTATCATCATGAAATTTATTGGGTATATAATAAGATACTTAATCTTCAAATATTTTTTCATTTAATCTTATATGGAGCTGCATAAAATGTCTCCACCTCTCTTCACCTGCAAGATTGCTTATTTAACAGTGGAATTTTGTTGGGTTCGACGGTGTTTGAGTGCATTTTGGCATTTTTAAAAATTATTTCTGTGTATACCATTAAGGGTTTGACTGTAATCATTTATATTTACATGTGACTACCGACTGGTAGACAAGTGAACCCTCGCAAATTATTCTATGAAATTTAAACAGAACATTGACGAAATTTTGACCAATTATCATCATGAAATTTATTGGGTATATAATAAGATACTTAATCTTCAAAGATTTTTTCATTTAATCTTATATGGAGCTGCAGAAAACGTCTCCACCTCTCTTCAAACCTAATGTCAAATGCAAACAGTATTGTGATCAACATCGAGCACCACACCCCTTTGAGGTAAGTGCCACACAGTAAAGCTTCATTTGTAGAAGGAAATAGTCTTGCAACCTTATTGGAAACCTAATCTTATTCAGTGTGGCCTATTTGCAATTAGTAAGAGAGTTGAAGATATGTTCTCGAGATTAATCTTCCAACTAATATTGGTTTGCATCCAGTTTCCAATTTAGATCTCTTGTGCCATTACTTTTTTGCCTTGTTGGACTCTACAAATTTTACAAAACAACTTCAGCTTGGACAGATGAATCTTGATTGCAGCATTTTAACCAAAACCAATGTAGTAGTTGTTGCTAGAGTCAAATGCACTAGATTTCAAGAGATACCTCTATCAGATCGTTAAAGTAGGTACCTTCTCAAGAAAAGGTTCACAGAATCTCAAGTTGCTAACAACTTTCTACACCTTTTTCCACAACTTGGTGTGATGGGGACCATTGTTACTCAAAGAGGTACTTTCCTGGATCATGCAGACATATTAGCCATATGTTATCTTCACTACTAGATTCAGGTACTTTCCTAGAATATGTGGATAATTTCAAAGCTCTAATCACTCTTTGTAATGCTACTTAGATCTGATAGTCCAGCCTTTTGCACAATTGTTCAACAATGTTTCCAATAAATTACAAAGCAGAGGATACAAATCTGACAAAAGATGTGTGTGTGCATTTCTTGTAACTACCACAATAATCCTTCGTCTTGTATTCTTGTATCTTAATCTAATTTGACTATATTTATAAATTAGTGAATTAGTGAGAAGATAGTATAAATTGAAATCTTGTGGGCATACACTCAAGCTATGGATCTTGTGCAAAACAATTCTATAACACCATCTTGCATTTTACATTTCTAGCATGGTGCTCTCTTATTCTTGAATTTCCCTTGTTGAATAACATTTGCACTCTATAACTCTTGCATTTACTTATGTTCATAACACATTTAGATCTATTTCAAGTGCGTTATCTCCTGGGCATACGTGGTCCCCAAAATAGTAGTATGAAAATGATCTTTCTTCATATCATGTCTTAGGGCATTTGAGTTTGTCATCTGAATCCTTCTCTGCATTTTGTAAGCCCCCTTGCATGAGGCCTGAGAACAGGAAGCTTGGTCTCAGAACTCACAACCATTTGTTGTACCTTCCTTCATGATTTGAACAGATGGAAAATAGATCTATACCAAAGACGTGAACTTCAAAAATGTATCAGAAGATGACAAAATCTCTTGATCAACTCCTACAGTGTGTTAATATACTTAGATACTTCATAACCAAGTAACACATCACAATATGGGATCCTCTTAGTTTATGATCTATTTATAAACTTCCCCTTATCTCAGTTAATTTCTTGAGTTTCCTTGTTCTCAGAAATATCTAATCATTAACTGGATGGAATTGATGCATATGTGGAATCATTTGTGTCCCAAAAGAGGTGCCAATGGGAGTTACCCATATTTTCTAGAGGCATATACTATGTTACCACTGTTTATGTGCCCCCCTGTCCACTACAACTCCACTATTCAGTTATCCATCATCACCTATTGCATGTCCATAGTATAGTTTCATATTTTACCAGTTAATATTACCCAACTAGAATATGTCATTATGTGTGTCTAACTACATTTATTGCTCTATGTCTTCTTAATCAACTTTTGATCTCCACCATTAACTTACCCATCATCACCTATTGAATGTACATAGTACAGTTCTATATTTTAGAGTTGATCTTGCCCAATATATATATATATATATATATGTATAATCTTATATGGATAATAAAGGTGAAAATGACATGGACCTTAACATATGTAATCTGATATAGATATATATCTATATAAGACTGTACATATGTAATCTGATATATATATATATATATATATATATATATATATATATATATATATATATATATGTGTGTGTGTGTATGATCTTATATGGATAATAATGGTGTAAATGAGGAAGGAAACCGTGGGAGATGAAGACTTTAGGGCTTAAAGCTGCCCAACAACCCGCGGTTAAGTTAACACGTATGTGTGGTTTCATGAAGGCTTAAGGGGTACGTGGTTAACTCATATGCATGGTTTGATGAAGGAATATGGGGCACGTGGAGAACATTTTAATGTGATGAGGTTGATGGTAAAGGGACAACCTCCTAACGGACCCACGTGATATTTTGATGGGGCCCGCATACAAATGTAACTTGAAATAGGTGAAATGATAATTGTTAATAGGCCTTTTTTCATTCAACACACCATTGTTTGGCAAGAAAATACAAATGTGAAAGTCAATCACCACAATTCAATGCATTCAATATACACATTCTAATGATTTTATAAGAGGCAATTTCCAGTGTCATTTTCACTACGAATTTGCATATGCTTTCACTGCATATCCTCTACAAAATTCACCACTATACATATAACAAAATAGAAAATATTTTATAATTCATATGTACGACTGAATTTATGCAAGCCACCTATTTTGTCAATTACACCAAATATAAAATTGATTTCCTATAAGCCACGACACAACTCAGGCATAATTGGCCACAGCAAAATGAAATGACATATTGTTTCCCACGAAGATTGAATTTGCACATTCCAATGAATTTGCACATTGCAAAATTCAGAGCTTACTAAGGCAACCTATGCACATTACCTATGCACATTTCTCTTAAAAGGGAGCTTATTCATGTTGGTACACCCAGAATAAGTAAATTCAAGTTTTTATTTATCAGTGTATCAGATTTACATTTATGTTGTTTGTTTCATTGTTCAATATACTCTTTTATATTTATGTACTCAGTGTCTACATTATTTTCAGCCATACAGAATATTTAGTTTTGACTTATGTTGTCTGTTTTTATGAGTTTCAATAATTAGATTACATATTTGTATATACATATACATATACATGTACATGTATATGTATATGAAGGTACATATACATATACATGTACATGTGTATGTATATACAAATATATATACACATGTATATGCATATGTATGTATGAATGTATATGTATACATGTATATGTATATACATAGACATGTATATTTATATAGATATACATATATTTATTGAAAGTCGTGGCACGAAGTATATGCACAATACACACTGTCAAATAAATTCGTGCAACGGTTGTCACTAAATATATGTATATTTATATAGATGTACATGTATATGCATATAGATATACATGTATACACATACATATATATGTATATATATGTCCATTCTATTGCACTCTGCCATATATGGTGCCATCATATGTAATACACACTATTATTTTCAGCTTCATACCAAGGATCAAAACATTGTGGATTTTAATGCTCCAATCAAAACTCTTATTGTTGTGCATGCAATATTGTAAGGATGATTTGATGTGGGAATGTTACGAGTACTGAGTACTACCCCCATTTATTACAATTATTTTGTAGGCAAGCAGGAGCGTGGAGAGGTGAATCAAGCATGTGGATTATCAACATACCAACAAAGTTGTGTTTGTTAACACAACAAACTCTATAGGGACATTTTGCTCTGAATGCTTCATGATATGTTTACATTTTCTGGTATACACATGTTCATAAATAAATACTTTTCTTATCA
Source organism: Sequoia sempervirens (assembly GCA_007258455.2). Taxonomy (NCBI): domain Eukaryota; kingdom Viridiplantae; phylum Streptophyta; class Pinopsida; order Cupressales; family Cupressaceae; genus Sequoia; species Sequoia sempervirens. The sequence goes on along the minus strand of VDFB02016400.1, from coordinate 6,870 downwards.
GATGCTTATTTCATTGGAGGAATATATTTATTGGCATTGGTCTCTTAATGGCAGGAATGCGAGGACTTATCCACAATCAACGGAAGACATTCAATGTTAATGACAGGTAAAGTCTATGACTTTACTTTGGCAATGACCTAGTAATACTAAAAAATGTGTCTTTTTATATATATGGCTGAAAGTTAGATGAAATGAGCAATAGTATACAGTAATTATGAGATTAGTTAGTATTAGATTAATTATATGTCTTCATATATATATATATATATATATTGATAGGTATATATGTACATACATATATATGGTTATGCATATATGTATGTACACATATAGCTATATATGTGTGTGTGTGTGTGTATAATTAATTTGATAATTAACATGTAGTTCCATTAATTTTTGATACCGATAATTGATAAGAGTATATCATTGTCTTCATATGCCTTCATCAAACCACGCATATGGTTTTACCTAACAAAATTTTGTGATTATTTTTTATTGAAAAAGACTGAAACATAGTGTAATTAGTGAGAACACAAAAAATAGAAGGCTGAAACCATCATCAAACATATAAGGCATACAAATTTGAGGTACCAATAACAAACAATAGCAACATTAGGACATTTTATAATCATATCATAGTTATATTTTGAATCAAACTGCAATAATTGATTGGGTGGTGCAAGAGAAAAATATGGCTCAAACATACTTGAAACATAATTACATCAATATTATCACATCTTATAATCATATTACGGTTATAACTTTAAGCAGATAAACAGATCTGATTTTCAAAGTAGATCACCAAAATATACTGCTACATCGATCAGAAAACAAAATTGAATATGGACATCATCAACTGTCCATATTTCTAGGAAAAGGTGGCGGCGTGATATATCCGCCAGTAGCTGAGTCATGTCCACTTGTAGGAGGTGATACTTGGTTAATACCTCCTTGAAGGCATGTTGCTATTTGAGCAAGTAATCCCTGGCTTGCATCAGCAGTCAATCCCATTTGTTGTGAGCCACTCCCAACCTACATATTCTTGATGGCTGTAAAGGATGGTGTCAAAATGCTCATCATATCAAGCAGGATAGGATGATGGGTGGGTATAGGATCCCCCATTGTAGACTTACGTTTTCTCTTCTCTACTTGTTTTGCTTTCTTTTCTGCTTCCTTTTGTAGACGTTCAACCTTGTCCTGCTCCTATCTAATGGATTTCTCTTGCATTCTTATCATTTTTTTCTCATCTTCTATCACTTTCCTTGCTTGCTTCTCAGCCCTTGCTGCTTCCTTTATAATTTCTTCTGCTTCACGGTCTGCCTTTCTCTGCAACATCTGCTCCTTACGTTGTTGCAACTCCTCTTGCCTTTTCTTCTCTTCCTTTTGTTGGTTGAACAATTCGATGAAGGCGTCAAATGTTAGTACTTGGGACTGCCTACTAAGGTGAAGCACTCCCGAATGACCTCTTTGTGATGTTCCTTGCACCCTCTGCACTGGAAGTTTCAAGAATTTGTTGATTGGTCTTGTTGTTTGCGATCCATCATGTGGGGTGCATGGCACAAACTCAACTTCTTCCTCACTAATAGCATTGTCATCTTCACTTTGACTATCACTATGCTCTTGCCAATTCCTTGCATTAGTGAAGTAATGTATTACTTTAGCTGGATCAACATGTGGTGGGGAATCTAGAATAATTTCATGATGATAATTGGTCAAAATTTCCTCAATGTTCTATTTAACTTTCATAGAATAATTCATGAGGGTTCACTTGTCTACCAGTCGGCAATCACATGTAAATATAAATGATTACAGTCAAACCCTTAATGGCATACATAGAAATGATTTTTAAAAATGCCAAAATGCACTCAAACACTGTCGAACCCAACAAAATTCCACTGTTAAACAAGCAATCTTATAGGTGAAGAGAGGTGGAGACATTTTATGGAGCTCCATATAAGATTAAATGAAAAACTCTTTGAAGATTAAGTATCTTATTATATACCCAATAAATTTCATGATGATACTTGGTCAAAATTCTGTCAATGTCCTGTTTAAATCACATTACATGTGATTACTTCATAGAATAATGTCAAAAAAAGGCATAGCAATCAAAAAGTTGATGACGTAGACAAAATAATTCACGAAGGTTCATTTTTCTACCAGTCGGCAGTCACATGTAAATATAAATGATTATAGTCAAACCCTTCATGCCATACACATAAATGATTTTTAAAGATGCCAAAATGCAATCAAACACCATCGAACCCAACAAAAATCCACTATTGAACAAACAATCTTGCAGGTGAGAGAGGTGGATCAAATTTGTACTGGTCACGTGTAAACTCTACACGGCTTGATATGAGGAAACAATACATGGCATGACTATATATATATATGTATATGTATGTATATATATATGTGTATATGTATGTATGTATGTATGTATGTCTACAGTCTGATAAGAATATGACATAATAAGGCAAAATAATTCACAAGGGATCATTTTTCTACCAATCGGCAGTCACATGTAAATAGAAATGATTACAGTCAAACCCTTCATGCCATACACAAAAATGATTTTTAAAGATACCAAAATGTAGTGGCCATCTATGCCTGAGTTTTTCCGTGGCCTTTAGGAAATCAATTTTATATTTGGTTTAATTGTCAAAATAGGTGGCTCTATTAATTTCAGTCAGATATATGAATTATACTATGTTTTTTGGTATATTAGGGCTCGCCTTACACCATTAACTGTTTATGTAGATACCAGAAGTAGATGGAGTTAATGCATGAAGATGTCAAGGGATGTGTGGGTGATTGTGCAACTAATAGCTCATAAAGCTATTCAATATTTTGTATTATGTCAGAATGTGCACCATTAACTGTTTATAATGTTTTAAATTATGTGACATTGTGCACCATTAACTGTTTATGTATACATGTAAATACAATGCACTAGAAGCTTTAAGCCACTTGCATGGAGTGGTTATTGTAAACATCAGTGTACCTTTTTTAATTCATAAATGACTTTATTTTGTGCAAGTTGACTTGTGTTGAAAACATAATTGTACCAATATATGTTTAATTTTTATTTTTTTTGTTGGTTGGTTATAGACTAAGTAGTGAACATATACTAGTGTAATGTCTCATTTTTTATTGGCATAACTACAACATTTTAATGACTAAAATGTAAACGGATATTGGGGGGACAGGTGAACGAGGAGTGAACGGCAATCGGATCATGAACGGCAATTGGGGGTTTTCCCCTATGTTGGTTTTAACCATGTACTATAAATCCAATTTTAAAAAATATGTAACCTATAAATAACAAGTGCTAGGTAGTGGCCAATACCTACTTTTATACTGTTGTAGTAATAGTGTATGTGTTGTAGTTGCTTGACATTCATATTGAAAATTATTAATATTTAATTTTAAAGTAAATTAAAGTAAATTTTTTTATTAATATTTAGAAAGTTAATATTAAATTTAATAGTCAATGATGGTCAACATGGCATTGGGCCTTTTCAATTTTTTGCACAATCGTTTTGTCTCGATTTTTGTAATTACATGACATTTTTTCTTAAACACATCTTTATTGTATATATCTTTATATTAATCTGTATTTAATGTTCTTGTACTTTGTAAAAGTATAAATCACATCTTTAATATCAGAGCAGATGAAGTCTAATCACATTTATGGTTTTCAATTTGAAGTGGTGGCTCTATTGTTTGTCAGAGGTTTGAGAGGTCTCCAAAACCACATTAGCTTAGTGATAATGGATTTGAAACCAAATTTTAGAGTGAAATAACAAATTGTCATTAATCTTTTGTCCTTACAAAAGTACGAAATTGCCTGTAATATCTTCGACAAGCAGCTCTTGAAATGCTCGACTTGTACTTTCTAAAGGTTATGAATAGTTTGTCAGTTTTCAACAGGGTTCTGACAACCTTATTAGGAGCCAACATAGGTTTCCAAATCTTTAGTGAATGCAAAAATTCTTTGTAGTGTCCTTTTATTCTAGGTCTCCACCAAAAAGACTAATCACCAACTATCTTGAAGGCTTCGAGATTGTCTCCAAAGCTCTTCATATTATTCTATTTTTGGGTTTTGAAAAATACATCGACATTTGATAAAGGTTGTGACAACTATATTAAATCTTTGTCATCATGTTCTAAGGCTATCTTTCACTTTAGAACATTTGATTGGTATTCAAAATCCAAGACTCAGACAACTTTCATGTAATTAATCAAAATGTCATCTAATTAAAAAAAAAAACAATACATTGCCAAAATTACACATTGGAGAAAGCAACAAATAGTGAGTGGAAGTCAGATAACCATTAATTGGGAGCGTGTGAAGTTCGTTCACACGTCTGGTTTTCAATTTGACATGGAGGCTCTATTGTCCATCAAAGGCTGGAGAGCTTTCCAAAACCTCGTCGACTTTAAATGATGGTTTTGAAATCAGATCTTAGAGTCGACATAATGGATTGTCAATAACTTTTGTCCTTATCATTTACAAAATTCCCTCTAATATATTCGGCGAGCTACTCTTGAAATTCTTCAATCAAATAGTGTTCTAAAAAGTAATTTGGATCTAACAGGTTTGGGGAAACATCGTCGAGTGTCAAGGGTGGTATTGAAACCATACTAAATCTTTGTCATCATCTGTCAATTATTAAAATCAAAGAGGTTATTGTAGTACTATTGGACTCTGACAAGGTTTTCACGGACTAATGGAGTTGTGAAAAGCTCATTGAAAGTTGACAAAGGTTTCAAAACTTAACAAAAATTTTGACGAGACAATATGTTAAGATTATCCATAAATTGGACTCAAGACCCCTACAATTTCGGAAATGTCCTATGTAGTGGAAAGAATGAAATACATCAAACTACCAAATACACTAATACACCGAAGACTACACCCTTCATCTCTATATATTAAGATGGACATTGTTGAACTAGTAACACAATCCTCATGAAGATACAAACACTTAGTAGTCTATTTTCTAGTGTGTTACAATGCTATCTTCTAAAATTTTCATTAAAAATATTTAGAAGAATATTTTTTAAAAAATTAAATAGATCTATTTTATATATGAAATTGACTATATATTTTTTGGATGTAATATATATGATTAATCAAATGCATAATTGTGTTATCTCAAATATTTTATAAAATTTATTTTATCAATTTATTTTTTAAAGATCGATTTAACTAATATAATATAGTTGAAATATTTTATTTATCAAGGATTATTTTAATAATATAATAATATTTATTATAAAATTTGAATTTATATCTATTATCAAATAAGTAATGAATATATAATTAGACTACACATCAATATAATTTAAAGTTTGTATCAATATAAAATTTGATAAGTATATGTAAGCAAGGATTTTGAAAGGATTTTATAATCTTTAATAGAGTCAATAGATAAACAATAACATAGAGAATAGTTGAGACCTTTTATCCAGCATAGATCAATAGAGACAAAGCAAAAATTAACAAAATTCTAATCAAAAGATAATTAGAAAACAATGAATTCCAATAAAAACAATTCAAAAATAATTAAAGAACATATAAAGAGGCATTAAGTGTACAAATAATTAAATCATTAAGACTCTATGCAACATCTCAATCATCTTCTAAATTTTTCTTTTCAATAACTAATTTCACAATCAATCAAATATTTCACAAATTAACCTAATAGGGGAAAGAATCCAACACTTGGTCAACTTCTAACGTTAATGATATAATTTGTTGATTTAATACCCAAAATTTATAATAATATGGCAATAGTAGTTATGTTGATTTAATGCTCAAAATTTATTATAATATAGTAATAGTAGTTATGAATTTAAAGTTGTTAGAATTAAGGTTACATTAAGGGTTAGAATTAGGGTTACTTATGGTTAAGGATTATGTTGGTGTTATAATTGAGGCTAGGGTTCAATTGGGGTTAGGGTTATAGTTTAATTAGGGTTGAGATTTAATAATGATTATAGTTAGGTTTAGGTTTGAGATATAATTAGGGTTAGGGTTAGGGTTCAATTAGGATTAGGGCTAGGTTTCTACAATAAATCTTAGGGTTGGGGTTCAATGAATGTCAATATTAGGGTTTAATTAGGGTGGGTTAGAGTTCTACAATAAATATTAGGTTTAGGGTTAATAAAAGGATTATGGCTCAAAAAGGGCAAGCTTCATGATTAGGGTTCAATGAGGGTTAAGACTAGGGTTCAATTAGGGTTATGATTCAATTAAGATTCATTTAGGTTTAGGATTTATTTATTTAACATAAAGGTTAGTGTTAATGTTAGGATTTAATTAGGGTTCATAGTTAAGATTAGAGTTTGGTTAGGGTTCAATTAGTGTTAAGGTATAAAAAAGCATATTTCTTTATTTTAGCTGCATTTTTTACTACGACTGTTGCAGAATTTTAAACTAGCATACATATATTAAATATTAATATATATAAAATACACTAAGAGTTATCATTATTGAGGAGCCTATTGCACTGAGAAAAATGATGAAAATAGGCACCTCGAGAAGGATAACTCTCGACATATTTTATATATATTAATATTTAATAAATGTATGCTAACTATAAAAAATAAAAGTATTAAAAAAAGAAAAAATCATTCATATTCTATTTTAAAAAGAGTAATCACCAACTAATTCACCCCTAATGACTAATGGGTCCCACCTGGATGGGACTAATTCACCCCTAATGGCAAATGGGTCCCATAGGGGCTCTTTTTCCAGTTGGAATGTCTAGGAACTAAAGAAATTAGGATTCTATGTTGTTCTAGTCGAGTATTTAATCAAATTATGCCTCGGGATGCAGAATATGGGGTCATAGGGGC
>VDFB02016397.1:0-29035 GCA_007258455.2 Sequoia sempervirens | reverse complement strand
AATTTCAAAGCAAACAGAGTTGCAGGGAATGAAGAATCAGATGATTACTATTTTTAGCAGGTCAATTAGGGTTTCCTAAAATCAAGGGCAAACAGCACAGTCAAGCAGAAACAGCTTCCAGCGACGATCACCATGTTTCGGGCATCCAACACGTGAAGTTTGAGCACTTTCTGAGTAATTTCTATTTCTAGCAAGTTGCTAAAAATATGCGTACAACAGCATCAGCAATCGACGGCGACAAATCAATTCGAAATTCAGAGCAAAGTGAAAAATCGGACGCTCGTGATCGTGATTCACGACAACGCAGTCTGGGCGAACTTTCTAAAATAGGTGTGAGCGGCTGACCTACGGTAAACCAAATCAGCGTAACAAAGCGAAAATTGTGCTAAGATGGATAAAATTTTCAATTCCTATGACTAAGGTCTACTCTTTGAAGGCCTAACGAGGAAAATTTTCAAGTCCCAACTTTGACTCGAGACCCCGCCAAATGCCACCACAAGGAGGGAGTAGAATGATGAAAATTTCACTCAAGTGCCTGAAATCGGTTAATAGCTATGGTCACATGCTCAAATGAAGATGTTAAAACATGAAAATTTTCAAGGCATAAAAATGAAAGCTTAACCCGCAACGCTTCCTTGGCGAACAAACCGAACTGTGGGGTCATGCGTGTGCTCATGACACAAAATGGAAGTTGCGCACCAAATGCCTTTTGAGGGGAAAAGGGCAATGTTGAAAAATCTTGCTATGTGTCGTACCAGCGAGGGGCCTAACGCGCCCTGGTCAGAGGTGGATAGAAAACGGTTAAGTGTAAATTGAAGCTCAGCCCCAAATGCCTTGAAGAGAGAGAAAAGCTTCGTAAAATGGCGTCAAAACTAAAAACCTCTTCAAGGAAATGCCTTTGGGCTAAAGTGATGAAATTGAAAAGCAAATGCAATGTTTGTAGAAGTTAAAGTTCTTCAAAGACGCTTAAATTAGAAGCTACCAGTCGTTACCTTGAGCTTCAAGATGGTTGAAAATTTTTCTAAGTCACTTAAAATGAAACCTCAGGGGTCCATATGCGCCTAGGATAAGGATGCCATGAGAAAAATATTCTAAGTGTTTGAAATTGGGAGTAGGACCCTCCATATGCGCCTCAAGCTGAAAGTAAACCCACTTGAATGCGCCCAAATGTTGAAAATGAATGTGTATGGGTCAAAATGCGCCCAGTGTTGAAAATAAATGCTTGGTAGGCAATATGCGCCCAGTGTTGAAAACTAAAAGCTTGATGAAGGATTTGCGCCTAGGCACAAATTGGAAGGAGGATGTGCTAAAAGCGCCTCAAGCTGAAAGTGAAACCTCCATATGTGAAATGCGCCTTGAAAAGGAGGAGGCCATGAAGAAATTTCTCTAAGTATGGAAAAATGGGAGTAGGCCTTGTCAAATGCGCCCTAACAAGCTTATGATGAGTTGGAAAATTTCTAGGTGTTGAAAATTTAAAACTCTACCCGTCATATGCGCCTTTGGCTGGAGGTGTGGTGGTAAAAATGTTCTAAGTGCTTTAAAATGAAACCTCAGGGATCCATATGCGCCTAGGATAAAAGTGACAAGATTGAAAGTGGAGACCCCAAAATGCGCCCAGCAAGGAATAAAGATGAGACAAATTCTAAGTGTCACAAATTAAAAGTTCAACATGACATATGCGCCCAGGGTGTAGAATGAAAGTTTGAACCTCTAAATGCGCCCAAGTCACTTAAATTGAAAGTTGCCTGTAGAAAATGCGCCTCTGAGTATTGAGGGACTTCAAAAAATTGTCTAAGTGTCAAATTGGATGCTCAGGGTATGATTTGCGCCTGGCTAGGAAAAGGGTGAAAATATATTCCAAGTCTTTTAAATCTAAAAGTCAAACCTCCTATACGCGCCTGGACTTGCCTGTGGTGGGGCCTTGAAAAACGCCAAGTTCCAACACTTATGGAGAAGACCTCATTTGCGCCCTTAGAGAGAGAATAACAGATGAAAGTATATAAGTATGAAAAATTGGAAGTACCACCCTTCATTTGCGCCCTTGAGCTTTAAGGATAGGAATGTGTATAAATCTTCAAGTGTTGAAAATGGAAGTCCATGGGTCCAAATGCGCCCAAGATGGAGATGGCCAAAGAAAGAATGAATTTTCCTAAGGCGTTAAAAGTTGAAGCTCACAAGCCCAAATGCGCCCAAGAGGTTGAAAATTGATAAAGGAATTTTCTAAGTGTCAAAAATGGAAGTGCAAGGTATGAAATGCGCCCAAGCTTGCTAAGGGATGAAGAAATTTGCTAAGGCATGGGTAAATCGGCAGGAATAAGTCGGAGGATGCCAATTGCACAAGGTCAACGAGAAATTTCAAGCTAGAGCAAGGAAATGTGCCTGGAGATGAAGAAATAGATTAAATTTGCTAAAAAAATTATTTTCTAAGGTTCAAAATTCAGAAAATTAAATGAACCCGTTCGTTGGGTACCCATGGGTCTAGCGCGTTCTGAAGGAAATTTTCTTCTGGGTATTGATGATTGTCGATCAGGAATGGATTTTGAAGTCTTCTGCACTTTGTTGAGGCCTTTAGGGTGAATATTTTTGATGGGCGCCAGGTTGATGAATTTCCTAAGGGAAATTTGAAAATTTTTCTAAGGCAAGGAATAAATGATGCTGTTGAAGATAAAACGCCTTGGCAGATGAATGTGAAGGCGATCGCCTAGATGATTTTTGATCAAATTCCAGATGAAAGAATTTCTTCTCAAGCCAAAGTTGAATGAAATATCAGAGTGAAGTGCGCCAGGCAGAATGCAGGATGGGTTGAAAATTTGGCTAAGGCACGAAGAATTTGAACGTGAAGTTGGCAAAGGAAAAACGATGAGCCCTTGAAGATCAAAGCGAGAAAAATCGGGTAAGTAAGGTGAATTTGTGTTATGAAGTGTTCTAATACTCTTCTCCTCGCTTGTTTTGCAGGAGGAACGTCGAGGCCAGAGCACGATGTTTGGAGGTGGTGAAGCACGATGATATTACGACCTTCGGAGGAAGATAAAGTTTTGAAGGAAAGTTGCAAGAAATGGCTAAGTGTTGGAGTTTCTCCTCAAGAATCCAATGTGCACCCATGGCAAGCGGAAATGATCTAGTCCAAGACTGAGAAGTCCTTCAAATTCAAGAATGGAAGTTCGAGCAAGGGTCAAGGAGAAAATCAAGAGCGGTCGGACTCCAGATTCTACCAAATTCTATTACTCGAGGTGGCAATCTTAAAGTCTCTTTTACCCTCCTCCAAGCGATCATCAGAATTGGCCGAGTACGAAGATCAAGAACAGTGTGAACGCGTCCGTAGACGGGAATCTTCTAGAAGGGTGGTGGCCATTAATGACGCATTTATTACCCCACTCTCCTTTGTGGCGGTTTTTAGGGCAAATCATGTTTAGGGCTGAGGTGGCACGATCTGGGCCATCCAGCCGATTGTAATCTGAGCCGTCCGTTGGACTTGGCCAGCTATATAAAGGGGGAGTCCCCCTCATTTGTACCTTCAGTAGAGCTTAGCATGAGACAGTAGAATTAGAGTAGAAGTTAGAATAGAGAAATAACTTAGAAGTAGATTGATAGTGTAGTTGGAGGAGAAGGAAAGTTTTCCTTTGAAAACTTTTGTAAGAAATTGTCGTGTAAAACTTTCATAATAAAAGATCTTTCATTGATGGTGAAATTCATCTTTGTTGTGGATAGCTAGCGAGGTTTCTTCATCCCTTCTACTTCAAGTAGCGTAGAGTAGCGTAAATTTCATTTTCATGCAAGTAGAAGATAGTAATTGTGGAATGTGGTGTTTGATCTAAGCAACTTCGTCTATCCATACCACTAGTGTATTTGTTGATGGTGAATGCGCCTTGTGTGGTCAACTGGAATATCATGTACTTAACTTCAATCACAGTTTGAATAATGGTATGCGTCGTTGTGATGGTATCTTTATGTCAAGTGGTGGTTTGAACATCTTTTCATCTCCCTAGAAGATTGCACCGACTCCGTGGAAGCTGTCCGATGTGAGGCAAAGCGAAGTTTGGTTGAAGCTTGTGAAGATTGATCGCCATGTCCCACACCTTAGAATAGATTTAGCCTTCTTAACCTTTACACCATTTCATTCAGTACTTTCCGGTTAGAATAGGAAAACCGAACTCCATAGACAATCTTTCGAAGCTATTTGAATTCCTTTCTCCGCTGCCGAACAATTCCGTAAGTCCCCTTGAAATACCAGCAAATCACATCAGAGCCAAACTGAGCCTATTCGCACTAAAAGAACCTTGGAGTTGAACGCATGAACTTTCTTTGCAATCTTAGCATGCGGAATACTTTGATCAAGAGAGAATAGGAAGCCGCTACTGCTTTTATTCTAACAGCGGGTCATGAAAACACATCAACAAGTAGTTACAAGTCGCTAAGAAGGGAGGGTTGTAGTTTACAACATTTTTGGACTAGGAAGAAGAGCTTCGGGCGAATCTACCCATGCCACTCCTCATATGTCTTCATAACTGCTTTGTGATTATGTTTATATTTGGATATCTAGATATTAATGCTAACAGACATGTGTATATGTGGAAATATTGTTCAAATGGTGAATGCAGGTTTCAGCCAGGAATATATCATTGAAAATTGACAAGGTCGGGTAAGGGACATTACAAAACCCTAACCCTAATCAATAAGTGAATTCTAGGGCAAAGTCGGGTAAGGGACATTACAAAACCCTAACTCTAATCAATAAGTGAATTCTAGGGCAAAGTCGGGTAAGGGACATTACAAAATTCTAGGCGTCCCAACCAACAACTTAGACACCCCCTCTAGAAGTTGTACAGCCTGCTTCAACAATGGTATGGTCCAACAATGAGGGTAATGTTGGAAGTGGATTCACTCTGAGAGGGGGGGTGAATTAGAGTGAAGTAATTTTTAAATTTTTGACTTTGAAGGCACAACGAAACTTTTTACAAATTTAAACTCAATGTGGCAGACTTGTTTATGCAAGTGTACATTAACATTTAAAATCAGATTGACATGAAACTTGATTAACATTTACAACTCATGTTAAAAGCATCATATGATATTGTTCAATTAAAGTGTGAACAATCTTGTATGTGCTTTTGTAACAAAACAACAACTTTGCCCAATGCACTTTTAATTTGCTTAACAAAAGACTTTTTAACTTTGCATGACAACCTTTTGAAATAAGAAATTTTTGAGCATACTAAAAGTACTAGAGCATTGACTGAATGAGCACATTAACATTAAACAAAATGAGAGACAAATAAAATCACATAACACGAGATTTCTTGAGTGGAAAAACCCTCTTGGGGTATAAAAAACCACTTGCTAAAATTTCCTTTTTATTAATCAAAGAGCACCAACTCTGTAACAATGTGGAGCACCAACTCCCATAATCTTTCTGAAGCACCAACTTCATCAAACATTCAAAATATTGCAACCCATCATAACCTTATAACAGCAATCATAAAATTACAATAGGATACAAAATGATTTTGCAATAATGCTCAACTCAAAACATAATCTCTGTAATACAATCAAAGATAAAAACAATATGAGCCCATTCTTCTCTTTTTACAAAATGATTTCACAATAAGCAATACTTTGTCTAAACAATTTCCTCTCTTCACATCACACTATTTTTTTTGTGTTTTTGCAGAGATACATATATACAGTGTTTGTGAAATGGTTATACAATTTTGTCAAGAAAACCCGATTTCAATAACCAGAGTTTATGAACTAGTAAGAGACATAATGTATGATCATGAAGCCAATCAAAGATTTTTAAGAAAAAATCAATGATATGAAGATAAAATGCCACTATGAGACGAAACCCTTTAGTTTACGCTCGGGTTCAAGGTAGTTTTAGTTTAGTTAAGAAAATTATTTGAAACTAAAAATAAAGTTTTCTTTTCCTCTTCATTTATCAGATTTACCTTTGAAAGATCAAAATAATGCATAGATATTACCTCTGTCACGGTGGATTTAACCTGCAAGTAAAATCTCTGAAAACTGCCCAAACTACTGCTTCCAGCTCAAACGAAAACCACCAACAATCTTGCCATCCATCAAAGACCAACATAACTGAAAACCGAGTCAGAATACCAGAACAACCTAGCTCAATATGCAACTGTAATTCTAGCATGGCGGCGCTAGGGTTTAGTTCTTTTTGTTTACCCTATTTTCCTTTCATCGAAACTCCAAAACAAAATGAATGAGACTTGAAATCCAAAGTAAATCATATTACAATCATTTTGAAATCCATGTCACCGACACAATGAAACATTAAATGAGTGCCAAATCATAGACCACGCGTGTTGTCCAAGTCAACACAGCCAACATTCTTATTAAACAATAATACTGTCGCTGCCAAGTAAGCAAACCAAATTTAATACATATGCCGACAACCCAAGTCTCCAAAAGACTATCTATTAACTCTTGTGCAATGCGTAAGCCCGAAACATGATCGATATTCAAAGACATGCCACCTTGCCAATCACTTTATAAGTGATAACCTTAATGTATATTGTCGGCCTTTAAGTGCTAAAGCGCTTTAAAAACAAATAGAAATATCTTAATGCCGACCAAATTATATCTCAAGTAAACATATGCCAAAATATAAATAAATGTGAATCCATATAACATGTGAATGCCCAAGAATGGCGAAATACTTTTTATAAGAAATGATATGAAAAGACTTAAGCAATACCATCGCTTATGAAGCTATAGTAGCCAACTCAAGGATACAAGATTGACTTAGTAACAGTACAAACACCTCCACCTCATGTAGATAGCATGTTAACATGTGCACCAGACTAATCAAAGAATTGTGAGACAGCCATGAAGATCACCAATAGAATTGCCATGAAGACATAATGAATCTTGTTAAAGATGCCATGAACAAAAATGATCAACTGAAACAATATAACTATTGTAAAATAAAGAAGGACCAATCTGTCAAGATGAATTCAACTGTTCCATGATATCACTTGAAAACTAATACCACCTGAATAACTTTTATCTGCACATAAAGCTCAACATGATCAATACCGCAATGCGTGATGAATAAATGCACCCAAATACATCAACCCAAAGCATGATCACCAAAATACTGAGTACGCCAAACTGAGCACAAAGAGCACCAGGTATTCAAAGCACTAATCAGTTTTGTCATCAAGGACAATATACCACAAAGATAAAGCCAACAGGTAATGCAACCAACAATCTTAACATAAACTCCTCCAATATGCCTCGATGAGTAAACTCAACAATTATGAGCTCTATTACTGAAGGGAATGGAGCAATGATTCACCAATGAAGCCCAGCTGTGATCTCTGAATGAAACCACCACAAATTCTCCAGACCGTGTCTTTCAATAGCGTAGAGTATGTTGCTTGCAAGGGATTTCGTCCTCATAAACCCTAAGAAGTATGAACTCCTCCAAGAACAAGAACCAATTCAATATCTTCATCCAGCATAAAGAAAGATTGAGCTCAATGTAACATACTAAATCTAAGCAACTAATAAAAGTGCAACATAACTAATAAAAGTACAACATTTAATTCAAATATAAACTTGCATAAACTAAAATGCATAAATTAACTGAATTAGAGCAACAATATTTTTCTTTTATTTGAGGAAAGAAAGAGCATGAACTCATAACCATTAAAGTAAGTAACCATTGCATAGATAACAAAGAGTTTAAGATTATAGTTTTCCTTGAATTTGTCTATTCCATCTGGAACTTTAACCATCTTTTACTAGTGGAACTGAAGAGGACGAAAAGTATTGTTGTACCCCAAAATTAAAATTTTTGTTACACTTAGACATTTTGAAGAAATGAGTAAAAGTCTTGTTAAATCTGTCAAAAAAGGTCAAATTTTGGGTGTGCATGTATTGCATGAGGGGTTAAAATGTGAAATTTCCAAAAACCTAGATCTCAATTTTTCATCCCTACATTTTAGGAAAACTGCTATTTTTAGAAATTTTCTAAAAATAGTAACTTGTTCTCGGTTTTTCTAGGTTTCTTTTGAAACGGATATTGGCAAAACTTTCTAAAAATAGAAAGTTGGTCCATTAGGGTTCAAATTAATTTTGATTGGCTCAAAATACTTCCATATCAGGCTGATGCAGTCAAAATATCAAAAAGGCCAGTTTTGCCCTAGTGGGTCTATTATGCTTTTTCAGAAGCATATCAGGAGCTCTGAGGTCATCAATGGAGGTTAGTTGGCTGCTAGGCGTCAGATTCAACACTCAAGCATCAACAAAAGGTGAGTTGGTGAGCAATCACGAAGAACGAGGAAAGAAGGTGAAAACTGTGAAAAATATTCTAACACTGCTTGTCATGGTCACCCCAGGAGAGAATAGGCGCCCATCTTTCTAGGGCATTAAATGTTGAAATTCGGGTTTAAGCCTCCAAGCAAAGTTGCTCAGTCTTCTTCCAGCTTCACAAAAAATCCAACGATGCAGTCATTGGATCATCCAGTCATCCGGGATTTGAGATCAAACAGGGAGGATCCAAAAAGTTAGAATGAAAAAAAATGAAAATCACCGAAATTTGACTAAGTTTGGGAACTTTGGGCGCCCTAGGTGCCCAGGGGCGCCCAGCTTTTTGGAAGGGCAAATCTAGCTGTTAGGGTTTGCGGGGGAGCTCAATCTCTTCTGAATCCAATCAACTTCGCAATGGGTGTCTTCGTCTGAGCATCAAATTGGTCAGTCACTGGCAAATCTAGGTTAAAGGCGATGGTATAAGATGAAGATTTAAAATTTTATGATGAAATCAAATGAAAATTTTCTAAGTCTGGAGCAAATGGGCACCCAAGCTTTTGGAGTATTAAATTCAACTTTTAGACAAAAGTGTCTCTAGAAGACCCCTCTTGATTTCTCCTCAGCTTCACAACGAGCCCAGTCATCAACCAATTCGAGCTTCGGGTCCTCGGATTTGACGAGATCGTCTGTAGAAGAGAAAGTGATGAAGATATCATAAAAATGGCCAAGTCTGGTCAAGTTGGGCGCCCTTGGTGAAGAAGGGTGCCCAAGCTATCCAGTGAATCTGATAGTCAGTTGATCTGATCAGCATAGCTCCCGGAATCAAGATTTCATCAGAAGATCAAAAGGATATGAAGAAATTGAAAATCATGAAAAAATGGCTAACACTGTGAACGTTCAGAGCCCCTGGAGGAAATACGCTCCCATGAATTTGAAGGTCAAACCAAAGTTTTTTGTCAGAGGCGCCTCCAGAACAATCTTCTTATAATTAGTCAGGCTACACGATGAATCGTCTAGCTCGTTCATTGGATCAATCTGGAAGCCGAAAACCGAGGTCAAAGTAGAGGGTCAAAATTGTGAAAAGGTTAAAAAAACTAAAAAAATGACTAACTTTGAAGCAAATGGGTGCCCCTAGCCAAGAAGGGCACCCAACCTGTGTTCCATGGCTTTTTGGGGACGGGGACTGGGGGATGGCTGGGGACGCGTTTCTGGGACGTTTCCTAGGGGCCCATTTTTAGGGGACGATAGGGGACGGCGACATACAAAATACATATATATATATATGATTTTTTCAAAATTTATTAATATATTATAGATAGAGAGAGGGAAAGAGAGAGATATATGTCAATAAATTAATAATTGCTAACAACAATATCAATATATAAATAAATCACGAGAGTAGTAACATAACAACATAATAAATGTCATTAAAGCATTATAAAATTTATCATAGCAATATCAAACATCAATAAAACCATGGTCTATCAATATCAATAAATCACGAGAGTGGTAGGAAATGGAACTAAGTAAGTGCAGCTCCCAGCTCCTCAAGGCATCCCAAACACAAACAAAATGCATCTTGAGTGAAGAAAAAAACACAGTCAAGTAGAGCCCAGCCACAACTTTACTCTAGGCGTTAGAAACAAAAACTTGAAGAAATTTGTTTCATGCCTCTTTAAAATGCAAAAGCGTCTCTGTTAAATGCCCAAACATAGGAGCAAAATGCCAAAAAAATGTTTAGACTGAGCTGAGGCTGAGATTTTCTTGTGCTTTACTGTGTGAAGTCGTCGCCCTTGCCGTCGCTTGCCGTGAGAGCCAAATAATATCATTGAATCTTATGGAACTTTATTAAGTTTCATTTAAATTTTTGTTTTTAGACTTTACACAAACGCATTATATTGTTGTGGGCCCACAAAACATTTAATAGCAATATAAAATGTTTTAAAAAACAAAATTTTATGTTCTTTAATTTTCTGGAGCTCCATATACACAGGGGACGGCAGGGGACGTTGGGGACAACGAGGGACATTCCCAACGTCCCCTGCCGTCCTCGGGGACGGGGGATCGTTCCCAGACAAGAGGAAACATTCCCCGCCATTTCCTGTGAGTTTTCCTGATTCGGGGACGGCCGGGGATTGTCCCCGATGCGTCCCCCCATCCTTGGGACGGATGGGGACGGGTACAGGGGGTTTTGGGGCAGGGGACGCGTTCCCATGTAACACAGCACCCAACTTTCAATGCCTTAGTGAATTTTTCAAACTTTTCAAAAATTTCAAAATTGCAAGAGAATGAGAATGTCCAAGTTCATTGAACAGGCCAATTTTAGGGTTTTTGAAGATAAAAGCAAAAGAAAGCAGACCTATTTCAAACCCTAAGTCTATATAACACCTCTCTTTAATGTGATTTTCATCATTATTGCAGGTAGCATTCCATGGAGAAAGTTGGAGCAACAAGTTTGAAGAATTTTTCATGATTCAAGAACTCAAGTTTGCTGATTCTTCATCAAATTTTTCAGACCAGCAACATAAGACTTTGCTTTTTCATGCTTTTTCATCCAAATTTTAGTTTACTTTCTTTCAACAACATCAACAAGAGGGAGCTTCCCCTCCTAATTTGAAGAGCAATTTTACTGTGCATAGCTGTCCGTTTCAAATGCGCATTCCAGAGGTGCGAATTTAAACACCAACAAGTATCATCAGGGCACTTTTCTGCCCAACCACGAACTTACTAGTCCCTTGTGCCATTTCCTACTGGAAAGACCCAACCCTTCACAGAGAAGTAATGGAAAGAGATTCTAATGCCATCTGAGACTGGTGTTTGATCCTACACAATCCCTAGTTGGTCATACACTATAGGCAACTCCTAACTAGTATCAACCTCTGATTGGGGTGCATATCTGGGGCAAAAACTGACTGACCTGTTGACGTGGTTTTTGTGACCGCACCAAACAGCAGAACAAAATAGTCCGAAGGCTATTCCATTCTCTCTTGATCAAAGTATTCCGTGTGCTAAGATTGCGAGAAAGTTCGAACGTTCAACTCCAAGGTTCCTTTAATGCGAATAGACCCAGTTCGGTTGATGAGTATTTGCTGTGTTCTTACGAGGGGACTTACACAATTGTTCAGAGTTCTTGCAGCTAGCAGCTAATGTATGATTTTGAAGGGGAATTCTCGCGTATGATTTGGCAATGTGGTTCTTCTCCTAAAACTAATCAGAAATGTGCAGAAAGTAAAAGGGTATAAGGCCTAAGAAATTTATGTGCTATTCTAAATGCAAGATGTGTGGGATTCAGTTTTGGCGGACTTCAACCAAATTTCACCTAGCCTCACGTCGGACAGCTTCAGCGAAATCAATGCAATCTTCAAAGGGATAGCGAAAGGTTTTCAAATTATGATTTAGCATACATACACCTTCACAACAACGCATATAAGCATACAAATCACGACCGAAGTTAGATTCAAGATAATCTCTAGTTGACCACGCAAGGCAAACTTATCATCAACAAGTTGCTAGTGGTATGGAATAAAGAAGCTACCTCAACGAAAATACCACACATCAAAGTAAACTACTTGCATGAAATTAAGCTACTTGGATTCGAAAGGAAGAAGAGACCTCGCTAGCTATTTATGACAAGATGAATTCCACCATCAATGAAAAGATCAATTATCATAAAAAGTGTTACACAACAATCTCCTCAAAAGTTTTCAAAGGGAAAACTTTCTTTCTCTTCCACACTAACAAAATGTCTACAATGCTCTACTATGCTCTACTCTCTAGCTCTAATGCAAAATGTCCAATACTACTGTCTAATCTGATGCTACAAATGAGGGGGACCCCCCCTTTATATAGCTAGCCAAGTCCCGAAAGACGGCTAGGGTTACAATTAATAGAGTGGCCAGAATCGTGCCACCTCAGCCCTAACCCTAAAAACTGCCAGAATAGGGAGTGGTACATTAAATGAATCAAAGATTCCCACTCACTCCCAAAATAGTAAATGCAATAAATGCCCCTATTCAGTCCTTTCTAGAAGATTCTCGGCCCAGCCAACAAGATTCCCATTGGCCTTCTCTCTCCGACCGCTAAACTCAACAAATCTGCCAAGCACACCAACCTCATGAACCGAATAGGGCGAATGCAGTCCAAATTTTGAAACTCCAATATGGATCGAATGCTCATGCCTCGCATAAGATTTTCTCCAAGCAGCCATGAGTCCCAAGGCGGTTCTGGATCAAAGTGGAGAAAGTAGCAGATTCTCAAAGTCATCCCTGCATGTGGTCTAATCGCCTGCAAGAAAGGGCACCAAAGAAAACCCTCAAATTATCAACACTTATCTCATCTAGATTCAACCGCCTAGCAAATATGGCCTCAAAAGTGTTCTGAACTCCATCTATAATGTTGGCCATAGCCTTATGTACTCTAGCTGAATCTGCCTGTGCCGCATCGAAGAAGCCACGCCTTGTGATAGCCGAAGAATACCACCGAGAGAAATCATATCGGTCATTCTCCTGAATGACACCTCCATCAATCAGCACTCGCAATGGCACATGCCTCAATACCCCAAGACGCTGGATTACCTTACTCTGATAGATAGAGGCATCGCCCCAAGCATGATCCACTGCATCCATCCGTGCCAAAATAGTAGAGGCCTGCTGAAAGGCAGAAGCAAGGTCCTCCATAAATTTCTCCGTCTCAGCACGAACCCCTGTGACCCATTTATCTGCCTCCTGTGCCATCCTCCCCAACTCTACCAAGCCGCTAATCGACTCTCTAGTTATCTCTGCCGGAGGCTCTATCACGGGAACATCCTGCCCTCGAGAACGAGACAACTGCTGAACATATCCAATCAAGGCCTTGTGTTCTCGTTTCAACTTCTTATATTTCCCTTCTTTCTTGAATAACCTATCTTTGAGGGCAAGGAAGGAGTTATCACACTCCCCCACGATCTAAGCACCAGTAGGACGTCCCAAATCCAGAGTCGTGACCACATAATTTTCAGGAACTGCTTCACTCCGGTCACACTCAACTCGTGGCACAGCAAAGTGAAGAGTGCGAGAGCCATCCTCATCAGTGGAGATCTTCGAAAATTTTCTAGCTTTCTTCTTCTGTGGAGGTGTACTAATCCGGTTCAAGAACTCCTCCATCTCAACTGCTGGATCAATTTCCTCACTTGGGCTTCTCCTCATTCTATCTTTAAGCCAATCGAGCACCTCATACTGTATATCGAAGGGCTGCTGCTCTTGTGCCTCCACTTCTCTAACTTGTTCAACTTCTTCATCATTCTGGCAAGGCTCATCGTCCTCAAGTGGCTGAGTATCACCTGACACTATATCATCATCATCACCATCGTTCATGGCCGCCTCTATTCTTGCTGAAACTGAGGGTCAGTAATAGTCCCCTCATCGTCATGCTGATCAATCCTAACAGGTACATTGGCACTCTGGCCAACCGACTCTCTCCGTGGAGGCTGAATATCACCCTGTACTGCCTGCACCTGATTCAATACAATCCTCTGATCAGCAAATAAAGACACCTCCTGTATGCTTGGAGAACGTGTCTCCAAGGGTGTTGCCACTGTGACTCGTGGAGGCTCTGGCTGAACTATTTCCTTCTTCTTGGACTCTGGACCTCTTGTGATCTGTTTCTTTCTTCCAGTGGTGGGCGTCCTGTGATCTCCCATCATGTTGTAAGTCAAGGCAATTGACCTACTCTTTAGCCTGTTCACCCGTTTATCAACCCATGCCCTGGTGAATGTCATGACTGGGATAGAGAGAGTATCTAAATCAGCAACCTCGGGCTGTAACCAATCCACAGGTGGAAGTGGAGTATCTCAAACAGCTGCATAATCTGGATGGACTACATGCATATCCTCATTGACCTAGTCCGGAACTGGCACAACCTCACACTCCCTGATCAGAGTGATGGGCAACCGAGAAAACATCATTTTCCTTACTTCAATTTTATCAACTGCATCAGCCCAATAATCCTCTATGGTGGCCTTATGTTTGAACTCCTCCGACAGAACCCAATTGATGTTATGATGTGGGTCGTAGTGCTGTCGGCTAGTATGATATGAGAAGTGATAAAACTGAAGCTCACTTTCAGCCTCTCTAGCTGCCTGTATTGAAGGACACACCTCATCCGAGTTGCCCATAACAATTGGAAATTCTACTCCTTTTTTCTTCTTCTTTTGAATTTTGTCAAAGGCTAGCAACTGTCTGGATATCTCTAGCATCAATATTCTATCTGTTGGGTACTTAGGCAGCCTATATGGGTATGATGAGAAACCTTGCAGCCTAATGTAAGAGAATCTCGGAAATTGTATGAACCAACACCCATATCTCTCAATTAACTCCTGGGCGTCCCTCGAGATTCTATGATGCAACCGCTCCTGAAGCAGCCTCGTGATGTACATGGTGAATGAGTCGTTGACATGCTTGTAGTGGGTTGTGCTCGACAGGTGCAACTGTGGACAGGCATCATAGATTTTGAACTGATGAGAGCCGCATCCAACAGGTTCTTTGTAAGATATCCCCCTGTACTTCGTCATCCGTGCCAACATGTAGATGATGTAGATGGAGGCTCAGAAGCTGCTCATGTAGATTATCACTGATCATTTCGGCCCAATTGACATAATCCTTGCCTTCTAGCACCAGGTTGATGTAGTAAAACATCCAAGGCTCGAAAATAAATGATTGTGCACAGCCTCCAACCCTGCTCAGCATCATGATGAGGTCACAATATTCCTGCTTCAAGTCCTCCGCTATGATCTACTTGGGCAACTTTGTTCGAGAAGGCTTGGGAGTGCTCATCCAGTGAGTGTTGATTGTCTCTGTGCACCGCTCAAAAGCAGAAGCATACATCCGCTCCGCTCGCTCCCTGGACTTGTAGATCATATTCCTGTGTACCGGGATCCCGAAAGCTTCACCAATGGCCGCCGGAGTGAGATTGGCAAGCACTTGGCCATCTGGTGACATGATCAACCGGTGTTCCTTCTCGTAGCAATTAGCACACTCCATTATCAGCTCCGAACACTGAATGGCTGGCGGGAAACCAGCAGCTGCATATAGTCCACTTCGGACGATGTTGTGCGAAGTGACTGAAGCCCGATGACTACCAATCCCAAACATCCTGTTCTTGAAGGCTTCTGGGTTGACGGAGCCCAAATTGGTGTCTGTCAACTTGCCCAACTTTGAAATAAACTTCGACTCTGGCATGAATGTCCTGCTCAGCTTCTTGATCACTGCTTGTCTGGAGGCGCCATTGTCCTTTCCAGTTGTCCTTACTTCAGCCATCTGCAAACAACAACATTCATCAACAATTTAATTTATAAAAATGATACATGATATTACATAGGGGCTGCAGTCAACTTGTAGAAGCTGCAATAACTCTCGTGTTTGCAAACCTCAGCTTCTTTTCTTGAATTCCAACACTTAGAACAGATTTCTAAGTAGACTTCACTTCACCACCCCAATCAGCAATTTGAACTTCGTAACCTTGTATCAACAATCAGCAATCAACAAACTAGCAAGTTCGTGCCTTTTAAGTTCTCAACAATTCAATTCACCACAAGGCGTCCTCTCAACATAATCCTTAGCAAAAGCCTCTTTAACCAGCAAGGGCGTACTTCTATACTTCAGCAAATACTTCTTTAACCAGCAAGGGCGTACCTCTTCAGCAACTCAAGGCATCCTTTCAGCTGCAAATTTGAGCTTCAACAAAATTCGAACTTCATCAACAGCAAGCTTCCAACGCCCTCAGCTCAGCAACTCACTCAGACTCAGCAAAATTTCAAACTCTTCAAGCCACAACTCACTGCAACACTTCACTTAGAGAAAATTCGACTTCCTCAGCTGTGAAAACAAGTGAAAAACTTGTTCATTTTATAGCTAAAATTCGAATTCTAGAAGAAGTTAATTTTAGCCAGTGCAATTAAACTCCACTACTCCACTTCAAGAATTCAAATTTTCCCTCTCTGGTGTTTCTGACACTTGTCTCCAGTCGTCGGGAATCTTATTCTTCTAGAAACTTGACTTTGATTGGCGTTTTTTGAATTCATTTTTGAAAGTTTAATTTAATTCATCGTTTTTTTAATCCACCAGCCGGAGCTCTGTCACTTGAATTCGAACTTAACTTCTCCTCTGCTCTGGAAAATTCGTCTTCGAAGAATTTAATCAAAATTATCTAGGCAACTAACTTCAAGTTCATCGTTCGAAGAAAATTCATTTTGAAAACACATTTTATTCACTCTGCCTTAGAAAATTTTAAATTTTCCCTTAGGAAAACTCACAATTTGAGTACTGATTAAATTCTTCACTGAAAAAGTGTCGGCGAAGTTCAGAAGACTTGGAAATCCATCTATCATCGCGAATGTCCAGTACCCAGAAGAGAATTTTCTTCAAAACGCTTCGAATCCATGGGTACCCAACGAACGGGTTCATTTAATTTTTGAATTTTGAACCTTAGAAAAATATTATTTTCATCATTTTAAATTCATTCTTCGCCCGTGATTATTCTGTGTTGCTCCAATTTGGAAAGCTTGAATTCATCCTGCATCTCTGACTTCATCACCGAGAAAAAGTTTGCTCGTGCTTCGGAAAATTTCATCACTCTGAGTTCTAGGCGTATTTTCCAAGGGGAAAATAATTTGCCTTAGAAAATATTTTTAAATCATCTCTTGCATTTTGAAAAAATTTTCCTTAGAAAATATTTTGTTTGCCTTGCAACGTCCTCCAACACATTATCACTTGGGCGCTTATCACTTAGAAGACATCTTGAAACCACGCCTTAGCATTTATTCTCAACATGCCTCACACGCCTAAAAAAAAAATCTCTAAGACTTGCCACCTTAGGCGCCTTTCACACACTTGAGAGAAAATCACGCCACACACATTAGAATTGAAGAGGAAAAAATCACGCCTTGAAATATTTCTAACACCCTCCACTCTAGGCGCATATGAGGCTAGGAGAGGAAATTCAAAAATCACGCCTAATTCACCTTGGGCGCATTCTTAGTGTGGAGGAGGATAACGCCTTGGACTTTTACCACTTTTCACCATGTCTAGGCAACATTTTCATCTCACTTACCACCCTCAGTTACCTTTTACCATCCAAACTTGGGCGCATTCGAGCATGTCCACTGGATGACTCTTCAACTTCCGTCTTTCGTCTTGACATGACCTAGTTTGGGCGCATTTAGGAGGGTGAGGAGGACGAGTTTGCAAGTTGGGCGCATTTTGATGCGTCTAGTGGACGAAACTTTCTCCAACGCCCCTAGGTGACTCTTCACCTTCCATTTTTTCATCTTCACATGCATGACTTTGGGCCCATTTTGCATGTGATGAAGGATAAAAACTTTGACTTTGTTGACTCCCTCCTTCCTTGGGCGCATTTTGATGCATGAGAAGGATAAACTTCAAGTTGGGCGCATTTGGAGGGGTGAGGCGGATTTCCTTCATACTTAGAAAAATTTTCATACCTCCTGAGCTTTCCTTCTTCTTTTGGGCGCATTTCCTTATGCCTGCAGGACGAAGATTGTTGACTTTCTTTGACTTCTGGTGCCTTGGGCGCATTTGGACCCCTGAGCAGGATGAACGCCATACTTAGAATTTTTCCATGCTTTCTTACTCACTTGGCGCATTTGCTATGTCTTCTAGATGAAGTTCCAAACTTAGACAAATTTTCTCGTTCCTCGTCAGTATTTCATACCCTGCTATTTATAGTAAGTCCTCTGAATTTGTATCTCTGAAGCCCGGAATGGCTTGAAATTTTAAACGTAGCATCCTTATGATCTTATCAACCTGTCGGCACTGCCATTTTTAGCATGTTTCTGAAGGTGGTTTACTATAAATAGTAACCTCATGTTTCTGATAGCTCCAATGCTCCAATCGAGTTGAAATTTGAATGAGGCGCTCCTCACCACGTGACCTGCTGGCTGACACCGACGCATGCACTCAATTTACTATTTTTAGCCAGTTTCCAAATTGACTTACTATAAATAGTAAGTGCTCCGTTTGACTTGAAATTTCACCAGTAGATAGCCTGAAGGACACTGATCGCTGTGGTTTACACCGGTTTTTGAAAATTTTGACTTTTTACGCCTATTTTTAGGCTCCAAAGCTGGAAACCCTAATTTGTTTTGCATGCGTATCAAATGAACTCTGTTTCCCTTCGTTTCTATGGCACTGCGATCGGCTCGTGATTCTGAACTGCTGGGAAGTGGCTGCCGGAACACACCTGCTAAAAATAGCAAGTTCCTTACTGAGTGAGCATCTCCGTTTGCATGTCACACCATCGCGAAGCTCTCGAAAAACCCATCAGGAATCACCCGACATGCAAAAGAAACTTCGACATGCAAACCCTAAAAATAGCCTCGGAAGGCTGAATTCCGAAAGTAGTCGTATCGTCTTGCATGTTATATCATCGCGAAGGTCTCGAAAAACCCATCAGGAATATGCCAACATGCAAAGAAAATCTCTACATCTGCACCCTGAAATTTATCCCGGAAGCTGGACTGCTAAGAATAGTAAGTTGTCCATTTTCGCTCAAATTTTGCACGCGAGGGGTCTGATACACTCTGAATGCCGTGTGACTGTCGGAATCTCAAAATAGCTGACAAATTGCCCTGAATTGTGCACTTACTAAAAATAGTAAGTACCTTGGAATTTGGTGAAAATTTGCTGAGAGCCTGCTGGAAGCACACTGACAACAACGTTAAGTTCAATTTTCAATTTATTGACCTTACTTGACCTTAGACTGACCAGAAATGATGAAACCCTGATTTTAGACTTGGCCAGTTTCACACTTAAACTCATTGACGGGCGCAACCCCTCGAATGGCGGACATCAGAAAAGAGAGAGCGAAAGAGAGAGAGAAGAAAACCCAAGCCAAAAGACCGGAACGGAGCAAAAATTTAGGGGGTCCCCATCTTGAATGGGGCGATGTGTGAAAAGGTCACAACATGACCCTAACAGATAGTAGCATCACCTTGGCCAAGATTTTAAATAACAACAAAGTCATGTAGTCAAGTTTATCACCCTACTTGGCAAGAATCATATGCTGAAATTTTAACCATCATATTTGTCTCTTATGCTACTGCATATTGACTCTTTGAGGGTATCTTTTAGCCGACATGATTGAACTAGGTTGCTCATAATGGTTAATAAAACATGAAGGCTACCTTGGAGGTTATCTACCTTGTATTGATTAACACACTTCTGATTAACACCGTTATTTTTTTTAACACACTTCTGATTAACACCGTTATTTTTTTTAACACACTTCTGATTAACACCGTTATCTACCTTGTATTGATTAACACACTTCTGATTAACACCGTTATTTTTTTTTCCAGGCAAGTTTATCCTTCATTCTTGACTCAAACCCTCAAGAATAGTGAGTTAGTGTTTGCTATTTTGTGCTCATTCAAGATTTCATTTCACAATTGTTTTTATTCAATAACAGTTCACAACTAAACAAGAAACTAAGGCATTTTCTCTCTAATTAAGAGGACCTCTTGGTCATGTACTATCCTAGTTCAACTGCTAAAAAGAAGCTTTTTAAGAATTACACAAGAGATAATGCAACCCTACCCTTTCCCTAGCTGGTTTAAATACATCATTATCTTTCTCAAACAATAAAGAATTTCAAAGGTAAATATTGTTGCTCTTACAAATTTCAAAAGATTGAGGACAAGAAAGATGGATAGCATGACCTTTTTCAGTTGGAGAGCAATCTTAGTTCTTTACTAACCACAACTGTGTAGGCCTTCTATTCCCTGCCGTGTATCTTCTCTTCCCAATTGTTTTCCTTTCTATTGCTGCTGGTCTATGCATCTAAGCTCTTACTCTGTTGTCTATCTGCCTCCTATACTCTGTCGTGTGTCTTCTTCTTTCTCCCGTCCATTTTCTTTGTGTTGTGTGAATGAAACTCTTTTTCCTCAAATTCCCTCGGACTTGAAAATTTTAAATTCCTCCATACATAATTTTAAAAAGCCTAACCGAATTTCTTTCTTGCATTGATTAAAAAAAAACCAATATCTCCATCTCCATCTTGGGTGGCGTCGTGGGTAAAAGGCAATAAAATTTTTAATTTATAAACTTTATTGAATGAATACCCTCTAGAGATTAAAATATTATCATATGCTAGAGTATGCACCCGCGTATGGCTTACTTAGCCATCCTAATGTTTATTTAAATGTCATTTTCATTTAGTAAGGTGGCGCCCAAAATATATAGTGAGCAATTACACATTCTCGTCACTATTTGGGCATTTAAAATATTTTTTTCCTTATGAACTTTGTATTTTTAAAGAAAATTAACAATATTTTAATACAACTGTGTTAGTTGCTTTTGTTGACGTTTCGGATCACACTTAGTGATCCATCATCAGGAAGAGGAAGAAATAAAATGAGATTGTAGAACAAGTCTTAATTAAAGGGTGAGGTGGAGGAGTTAGAGAAACGATTTGACAAACATAAAACAAAAAATCAATATAATAATACTAAGAAAAAATAATCAAGCAAACCTTACAAGGTAATTAAAGCAAAAAGAGAAACCACAAAAGATGAGAAACAAGTCAAAGAATGAAAGAAGAAAAAAGAGGTTGAGTATAAATAAATTAACCAAAAGTAGAAAGTGAGTTCAAAGAAAAAATTATTGTGTTTATTTATTTATACTCAAACCTTTTTTTTCTTCTTTCATTCTTTGACTTGTTTCTCATCTTTTGTGGTTTCTCTTTTTGCTTTAATTTCCTTGTAAGGTTTGCTTGTTTATTTTTTCTTAGTATTATTATATTGATTTTTTGTTTTATGTTTGTCAAATTGTTTCTCTAACTCCTCCACCTCACCCTTTAATTAAGACTTGTTCTGCAATCTCATTTCATTTCTTCCTCTTCCTGATGATGGATCACTGAGTGCGATCCAAAACGTTGATAAAAAAACTAACATAGTTGAATCCAAAAGCAAATTTGTAACTACATGGACTGTGGAAAACTCATACGAACTAATATTTTAATATTTAAATCAAATGCATAAAAATTATAAATTACTCACCCCTTTATAAATGCGTAAAGATTATTCTTTTAAATATTAATAATAAAACAATTGACAATTATCCTTTTAATAAGAATGTTATTAATAATTACATCCATTTCCTTTATATAAATATGTTTTGAAATTATTGATATATATATTAAGTTTAATTCTTTTATATTTAATCAATTAAATAAAGAAAATTAAATATTTTCGAGAGCCAATTAAAAGTTCACCAAAGACAATCCAAAGTTCAAGGTCCCTTAAAGATTAAATTTTAATTTTAAATTCAAAAGAATAACAAGGTGATGCTACATGACCAACAACATAGGTTAGGTGGTCCTAACACGTTTGGTCAACCTTGTGGTTTACCTAACAACTTTGAACTTGTAGTTCCAATCCTACTCAATGATAGTCACAAACTTACAGGTTAGGTTTCAGATGGCACCAAACTTCTCTTCCATTACCCCTCGTACTTGATGATACCTTTTGTCATGTCCCCTTCTCAGTGACATCTCTCAGAGGACAGGATTGGCCTATCACATGACCCTCGTAGGCCGATAGACTGGATAGAGGGTCACTTCAGAGCTTGGCTCAGCTTCAGTCAGCGAAGTTTGATCAGTTGTCTTTCGTTCTGGCTCGATCGGAGACGTTTTGCAGAATTGCTATTTTTAGCGCCTCGGCAAATGGGACCACCGCTATTTTTGAAGATGGTAGGCGGCATCGAATCACTTCAGAGTTCGTCAGATCGCATCGGATCGTCATCGGGTTAGAAACGAGGAAGATATTAATATTTGATCGTATTGATTAAATATTAATTAATTAACGTTTATAATATAAAGTTATAATTTTTAATTATAACTTAAGTGATTGCCTTGAGGGGTGCGCCATCATTAAAAGGGGGCCAGTTGACATTTGATTTAAATTAAAATATTCGGTGGAGAACTATGGAGAATTAAAAGATTTAAAATATGAATATTTTATTAAAACCCTATTTTCAAGCAAATCGCACTTTTGAGCTTATTTGAGGATTTGCCTTGGACATGGTGCCATTATGTGATTATTGAGTTTTGAGAAATTGATCAAATTGATCTGAGCCTGAGACTTAGGGTTTCGCGTTCGATTCCTTGGAGAACGAGCCATCTCCAGCGGAAAGCAATTCAGAGAGTGTGCAATATCACTTGATTTATTGCCTACAGAGGTTTTCTTATTCAGAGAAAACTACAGAGCTTCAGAGATTATCCATTGTCAGAGATTTTTCAGTTGATTGCATTCAGAGATCATCTATTAGCTTGGACGCATCAACACAGAGGATTAAATATTGATTTTTGTGAAGCCGTACAGTTTGCATTAAATACAGCAGCAGGCCATACATTTTCTGACAGGCCGTACCAGCATTAAAAAACGTGTCCCTTTGTCTTGGATGAAACGCCTTTGAGATCCTCTTAATACTTACTTCATTGGGGGCGCCTATCATCTGGAAGTTAGCTGGAAGCCACGTTCTGAGGGAGGAGTGCATTTATTGAAGCAGCCGTACCATTCTGTACTTCTGCAGCAGCAATACCAGGTTCCTCAAATATTGTAAATTCATTATTTATTTCCTCATATGTATCTGGGTATCATTGAAATCAGTAGAAAGCTTGAATAAAGATACTGGCGCTTATATTCTTTCATTTCCAGAGCTATTTGATTTTTTATTGAATTTATTTTCATTTATTATCAAAATCGTACCTTTTCATTATTGCATCAAAAACACAAAAAAAATTGCAAAAACCTAAAAACGTCAAAAAATCCAAAACCACAGTCAGATTCAGTGTCAGGGGGAAACAGGGGTTTCTACACCTTTCCTCCCTCCTCGGTGGTGATATTTCCTACAACCACTAGGTCAAAAACAAGTAGTTAGTCTGATGTCTCATTACATCTTTGCATTTGCATCTATGTAAACATGAAAACATTTGTCAAATGAACTTAATTAAACCAGTTATATATATACATTGTATATCTCTATTCAACAAGCTAATTAATGACATACACACACACATACACACACACACACATATATATACATGCTTGAGAAACGACATCAAGATACTAGGGCACAATTCCAGAATTTCTAGGGCACAACATTAAAATAGCTAGGGCACGAGTGGGATGTGACACTCAAAATGCTCATATATAGCCCCACGACCCCTTCTAGGGAATTAAAAGATTTAATTTTAAATTGTATTTCCCCCCCTTATGCCTCCCTAGGCGTCCAACTTTAAGTTATAACATTTTATATTTTAATTTTCACTTATGTCTCCCTTGGACCCCTTCGTAAAGTCACTTTATTAAAATAACATAAGCTAAATATTTTAATTAAACTTAATAACATTATGTTCTCTTAAAATAATTGCGCTGAGCCATTAAACATTGAAATGTTGATGCCAACTGCACCCATTGGCATTGCCAAACATAGCAAGACTGACAACTGGCTTCTCGGACGCTCGAAAATGACTTACTAAAAATAATATGGGAGAAAACACCAAAAATACTCCAGAAAAGGCCGTTACACAACTCTCCACCACATCATGCTAGAAAAATGGTCACCATAGTTCCCTAACCACACTCTATTAGCCTACGAGAATGACTGAATAGGCTAACTTTGACAATCTCATGAAAAGGCTAGGAAGGGGACATTACAATCTGCCCTTCCCAAGATTGCTTGTCCTCAAGCAATCTGAACTTTGGATGCTACAAAATCTACTCATGTTCCCACGTTGCATCCTCCACTAGTAAGTTCTTCCACTTGACGAAATACTCTTTAATTATCCTCCTCTGAAGAGTTTGCTCTCTGGAATCTATAATGGCCTTTGGAATCAAAATCAGCTTACCCTCCTCATCCAAGGGTGGCAACTTAGATGAAGGAACCACATTATGCCCCAATGCCTTCTTGAGCCTAGACACATGAAGAACAGTGTGAACCTTGCTGCTAGGTGGCAACTCAAGTTCATAGGCAACCTCTCCTATTGTGAACCCTGTTGCTCCACTCCTTTTGAGAGTATACTGTCTATACGGTTGAAGCCTCAAATACACCATGTCCCCAATCTCGAAATTGTGCTTTGTATGGTACTATTTAGCATAAAGCTTCTGTTGATTTTGTGTCTGTTGTAGGTTTTCCTTCAAGAATTTCATCACATCTTGGCTCTCCTGCAATAAATCTCTTGCCTTAGGCACTTTGCTATCTCCAAATAACAAATCCAAGAAGTTAGGTTCCTTGTACCCATACAAAGCCATAAACGGAAACATCCTGATGGACATGTGGTGGTAGGTAGTATTGTAACAATACTCACCAAGGTGCAACCATTTGATCCAAGCCCTTTGCTGTCCCGAAACGTAATTTTTGAGATACCCCTCCACCCATTTGTTCACTATCTCCGTTTGCCCATCTGTCTGTGGGTGGTAGCTAGTGCTAGGAAGCTTCTGCTGATTTTGTGCCTACTATAGATTTTCCTTCAAAGATTTCATTACATCTTGGCTCTCCTGCAATAAATCTCTTGCCTTAGGCACTATGCTGTCTCCAAATAACAAATCCAAGAAGTTAGGTGCCTTGTACTTATACAAAGCCATAAATGGAGACATCCTAATGGACATGTGGTAGGTAGTATTGTAACAATGCCCACCAAGGTGCAACCATTTGATCCAAGCCCTTTGCTGTCCCAAAACATAATTTCTAAGATACCCCTCCACCCATTTGTTCACTATCTTCGTCTGCCCATTTGTCTGTGGATGGTAGCTAGTGTTGGGAGTGATCTCAATCCCACTTAGTTTGAAGAACTCTTGCCAAAAGAGACTATGTTGTCCCTATCACTGACTATGCTTTTGGGCATCCCATGCAACCTAAATACCTCTCTAAAGAAGAGATTAGCCACCTATGCTACAATAGACATCACTGAAATAGCATAGAAATGGGAAAATTTAGTCAACCTGTCAACCACAACATATATGCAGTCCTTGCTTGGTACCTTGGGTAACCCTAGTTCATGGAAATGCATTCACATTTTTTATTAGGAATGGATAAGGGCTGAAGTAAACCAGCTGGATAAGTATGCTCATTCTTATTTTGCTGGCAAGTAGGACATTCTCTGATATACTTGAGGACTTCATTCTTAAGCCCTTTCCAAGTAAATCTCTCTCAGTTCTGCTTGTATGTCTTGAAGAACCCCGGGTGACCAGCCATAGGTGCATCATGAAATTTCCTCAATAACTTCACCTTAAGCTAAGAAGAAGGCACCAAATAAATTCTATCCTTATAAATAATCAACTCATTAAGCATTGTATACCTATCATCATGAATTGTGCCCTCTACAATCCTTGTTGCCCAAGAATCCTTGGCATACTCCATTGCAATTAATTCTCTCCAACTAGAAGAAGTCTCCACCAAAGAAAATAAGTGAGGCCTCGTAGAAAGTGCATCAACAACTACATTCTTTTTCTCGTTGACATATACAATGTCAAAATCATATGCCTATAATCTGCTTACCCACTTCTATTGCTTGTCATTGAGGTCCTTCTGGTTCATGAAATATTTGATACCATTGTGGTTAGCTTTAATAATAAATTTACCCCCAACTAGGTATAATCTAAACTTGGCCAAGGCATGCATGATGACCAACATCTCTTTATCATAAATAGAGTAGTTTCTCTCCACATCCCTCAATTTTCTATTCTCAAATGCAATGGGGTGCTTCTCTTGCATCAAAACATCACCAATCCCCTCTCTTGATGCATCACACTCCACCTCAAAAGGTTTGGAGAAATCAAGTATAGCTAACACTGGACATGAGGACATCTCCTATTTGAAGTGCTCAAAACAACTTTGCGTTGAATTAGACCACTCGAATGCTCCCTTCTTAGTTAAATCTATAAGTGGGGTTGTAGTATGAGAAAAAACCTTAACAAACCTCCTATAAAACCCACACAAACCAAAGAACCCTTTAAGCTGAGTGAGGTTCATCGGTGATAGCCTTGATCTTTTCAGAATCAACTCTCACCCCCTCTACACTGATGATGTGACCAAGGTACAAAAGCTCTATCATACTGAAGTCACATTTGGACTCCTTTGCATAGACAGACTCACTCTCCAAGATGCTCAAAACCTCCTCAAGATGCTGCAAGTGTTCCTCCCAGGTTTTGCTAAAAATCAAGATATCATCAAAGAATATCAAAACAAATTTCCTCAATTGATTCCTAAACACCCAATTCATGCAACTCTCAAAATTGGTTGGGACCATAGTTTGTAGACTTGCCATGGACTCGGCAGCCCAAAAATATGACTTGGACTTAGGACTCGGCACGGACTCGGGAAAAGACTCGGCTAGGACTCGGTACAAAAAAAAATCCGTAGTTTTACAAAAAAAAGAACAAATTAATGAATTTAGAGAACAAATTAATGCATTTAGAGAACATAAGAGCCTAATTTGATTATCAAACACTCATAATTCAAACATTACACACGTCATATGATCATCAAACACTGAATAATTGAAATTTCATCATTCATAGTCATGAAATACTCATAGTTTCAATGTATAACAACATCATAAGTTTATAAATGTTTACATATAATCATGTCAAAAAGAGGAAAACATTAACAACCACATGTAATCTACATCTTCCTCTTTCCCCTCTCAATGGTACTCAATTTTGGAGGCCTAGAACTAGAAGGTGCCTGTGCTATAGTATCTGAACGAGGACTAGGAGATCGAGCAGGGGAAACATGATATTCAAATGTGTCTTCATTGTCCTCCATGGCATCCAATCTTGTTGCTTCTACTTCTTCTTCTGCTGCTGCTCTCTCTAATTCAGCAAGATCCTCATCAGTAAGGAAGACATCAGCCTCATCATTTTGTTCATCAATAGTCCATTCACCGTATGGATCAATGCCATCCAAGTCGATGGACTCATGTCAAACACCCTCTACCTTTCTAGTTCGAAGGCGAAGGTTGTACCGAACAAAAACTAAATCATTTAGGCGCTGTTGAGTCAACCTGCTTCTCTTCTTTGTGTGAATGCTCTCAAATAAACTCCAATGTGTTCACACCTTAAGCATGGGCTGACAAGACACGATGGCTAGCTTTTGAAGATTTGGTGTGCTAGCACCATAGTTCTCCCACCATAGATCTACAAAACATGTTTAAAAAATATAAGTATTAAGAAATAAGAATAAAAAATCTATATGTAAGAATCAAGTTTCTAATTTCATTTTTTACCTGGTTGTTGTTTTCTCCTTTCAATTGCTTGTTGGGAGGAAAAGAGTCTCCCCTCTGCACCCTTGTAGGCCTTGAATAGATAAAAGAAAAAGTAAATCAAATATAGAAAATTCATAGATAGTCAAGGCTCAACATTGCAAATTCATAAATAAGATTAACAAATCTCACCTCCAACTCATCAAGCACTTTATCTCTCAGCTCACGATCAGGCACCATCCTATCAATGCATATGACAAGACCTTCCATGACCTCCTCATCCGCCTTAAATGTGTCCGAGAAGTAGAACTTCGGATTCAAGAAGTAGGCAAAGGCATGAATTGGCTGGTGGAGTTGGTGTGTCCATCTCGATCAATGATGCGCCATATGATTTCATATTTCCTTTTGTTGCCGCCATAGTAATGTGGATATATCTCTTAGCTCACTTATCAAGCACCATCCTATCAATGCATAAGGACAAGACCTTCCATGACCTCCTCATCCGCCTTAAATGTGTATGAGAAGTAGAACTTCGGATTCAAGAAGTAGGCAAAGGCATGAATCGGCTGGTGGAGTTGGTGTGTCCATCTCCGATCAATGATGCTCCATATGATTTCATATTTCCTTTTGTTTCCGCCATAGTAATGTGATATGGCCTCTTTGGCCCTATCCATGGCCTCATAGATGAAACCCATTGGCATGCCATCTCCATCCACCATATGAAGAACCCTCACCAAAGGTTCTGTCACCTAAAAAAATGAAAACAAATGTTAAATCATAACAAAATTAACCCCTCAAAAAATAAAAACAGCAAATAGATTATCATGTATAATTTTTTTGTTGTGTGATTGCTACTTACCCCCATCAACTCCTCTCCATTTTGATGAATTTCTCATCAAAAGCTATGGCAACAATCCCTCTCCCCTTCAGGTCTATTGGAAAATGAGGACTCCTTCCAAGCATCGGACACATACATTTGCTTGAGATGACCAATGGGACCAAGAATGCTTTGCAATCGTGTCACTCCAAGTCTCACAAGGTCCTTGACATTTGTGAATTTCCTCATCAAAGAAAGCACCCAAGTATGGTTGTAGATAAATTTTGTAACATTTTTTGCATCTTCAACCACTTTTTTGACCCATGAAATCTTCCCAATGTCCTCTAGCAATAGGTCCAAGCAATGTGCAGCACATGGAGACCATACAATTGTGGGATGCCTCTCCATAAGTAATCTACCTGCAGCTACATAAGCAGCTGCGTTGTCCGTGATGATTTGGACAACATTATCAACTCCAACCTCTTGGACCACCTCATCTAATAGATTGCATAAAGTCTCAGCATTTTTGATTTCATGGGAAGCATCCACTGATTTTAGGAACACCAATCCACCATTAGAGGACACTAAAAAGTTAAGAAGAGTTCTATTTCGTCCATCTGTCCACCCATCAGATAAAATGCTGCAACCTTTTCTTCTCCAAAATTTCTTTTGCTCATCAACCACAAG